>JASPKZ010009146.1:0-85858 GCA_030220185.1 Diploptera punctata
ATTGATATTTACTTCCTTAGTGTTATTCAATACTTTGTGCGTGTTGTCCTCTAGTATCTTCTCGCTATCGGCCAATAGTACTATATCATCAGCATAAACTAACAGCTTATTAATACCATTGAGTTGTAAGCCTTCCTCATTCTCTAAAGATTTAATAGCATGCTTTAGTACAAAATTAAATAGTAGAGGAGATAGTGCATCTCCTTACTTCATCCCATTCTGGATTTCAAAAGTGTCCGAAAACTATTTGCCTACACGCACCCTATTCTTTGTTCCATTTAGACACTTTTAGTATAAGTTTAACTAACTCTTTAGGAATTCCGAACTCCAGCAGGATACTATATAACTTCTCCCTCTTAATTGAATCATATGCTTTTTTGAAGTCTACATATAGTTGATGTACAGTACCATTATATTCCCATTTCGTTTCTAAAATTTGTCTTATACTAAAAATCTGATCTGTTGTAGACCTGTTTCTTCTAAATGCACATTGATGATCTCCTACAATATCATCAATATAGGGAGTAAGTCTGCTTACTCATATATTTGTTAGAATTTTGTACGAAGTTGAAAGTAATGAGATGCCCCTGTAGTTGTTGCAATCAGATTTATCTCCTTTCTTATAAATTGGTACGATAATAGATTCTTTCCATTCATCTGGAAGAGCTTCTTTTTCCCAAATCATACTAAGCAACTGGCATATCTTGTCCATCAATGTATCTCCGCCTGATTTTATCAGTTCTGCTCGGATCTCATCTGAACCTGATGCTTTATACATCTTCAATTTTTCAATCGCCATTTCAACCTCTAATGCACTTGGTTCTGCGACTAGCATTTCTGCTGTCTGTAAATTATCCTCCGCAATGTCCTGTTCTGTATGTACATTTAATAGCTGATTAAAGTAACTTTTCCATCTACTTAATATCCTCCTGGAATTTGCAATCATGTCCCCGTTTTCATTCCGAATTATGTTTGTTCTAGCCTGAAACCCTTTCTTCTCTATTCTAATTCCCTGATATAAATTCTCTAATGTTTCTATTTTTTGTATTCATTTCAAGATCATTAAACTTCTCTCTCAGATATTCCCTCTTTTCAATCTTTAGTAGTCTGGTTTTTTCCCCTCTAATACTACCCAATTGCTCTAAATTTACCACATTTGGCTCGTGTAACAATTTCGTTTTTGCTAGCTTCCTTTTCTTTACAATGTCGGCACATTCCTCATCAAACCATTTCTTGTTTTTCCTCTTTTTTAAATAACCAATGCTTTCTGATGCTGACAATTTAATAGCATCTCTTGTAGCCTCCCATTCTTTATTTATATCAGTTTTTTCTTCGTTTGCACAGTGTCATCTGAAGATTCCAGTACTTCAAATCTATTAGCAGTTTTGATTTGGTATTCTTGCCGCATTTCATCATTTTTCAAGTTTTTAAATTCAAATTTTTCATAATCATCTTTAGCGTTTGTTCCTCTCATAAGCGATAGCCGTTGTCTGATTTTCACTCTGACCAGATGATGATCCGAATTGCAGTCTGTCCCTCTAACTGATCTAACATCGATGATGCTACTGTGTCAGCGTTTGTCCACTAATACATGATCTATCTGATTCCAGTTTCTCCATCTGGAGACGTCCAGGTGTATTTATGAATATCCTTATGCTGAAATGTTGTGCTCTTAGAAATGAGATTCTTTGATGTGGCAAAGGTGACTAATCTAACCCCGTTGTCGTTACTATCTTCATGAAGACTGAATTTGCGTATTATTGGTATGAATACCTTCCCGCCCGACTTTTGCCATAAAATCTCCTAAGACAATTTTCATATTACATCGTGAAAGGCTATCAAATAAGCATTCTAATTCTTCATAGAACTCATCCTTGATCTTGTCATCTTTATTTTCTGTGGGGGCATGTGCATTTACAATTATAAAATCATATCGTTTACCCTTTGAATTATGTATTATATCCTATCAATAGTAAAGTAAAGTAATCCCACTACAAGCCGGGAGGCCCTTGGGGCAGTAGGAGGTTAAGGCTCCCACTTTTTCTAGACAATCGACACTTGATGTCAGCCGGGTTGTCAGCCCTGCGTGACAGCCGCCTTTAGCCCCAGAACAAGCGCCTGGTACTCATTTCCGTTAGAGGCTGAGTCGACCCCAGGGCCATAGTGCCGCCAGAAGGTTTTGGTCAGTTTAAAAATCCTGACCCCACCGGGACTTGAACCCTCGACCTTCCGACTTGTAGCGCAGTGCCTTAACCACTACGCTACGGCGTGCCCCCATATCCTATCAATAACAAACTTAATATCTCGGATAGCGGATAGGATCCTCCTTCTGACTAAAAAACCCGTTCCATATGCAGGTCTTTCTGCACCCCCGTAGTATAATGCAAAGCTTCCTGATTCCTGACTACCTTCTCCTGGCAACCTAACTTCCTGTAAAGCGACTATATCCAAGGGCGATTTATCTAATTCCCGCGTTAATATCTCTACTCCCGCTATTGTATAAAGTCCTACCATTCCATGTTCCTAGAAACATGACCCTATGTTTGAGCCCTTGATCGGTTCCTTGAAGTAGTCCCCGCCCGGAGAAAATAATGGGGGACTATTTGACCTCCGGAAAATTTTACCCCAGTAGAACCCATGTCCGCATTTCTTCACGGTTGTATTTTTACGGAGAAAAATCGTCACTCCTTCGACCAAGGTACTTTTTTCGTCTGGCTTATCACCTTCGACCAGTCCGGCATGGGTAACCCTATCGGCAGCAATGCTACCGCCAGCATAGATCTCGGGATCATTTAAGCACGCAAGCCACTCCACCACGACAAGGTAAAGATACCATGGAGGGGGAAAAATAATTATAAATGTATATTTATAGAAACCCATACTGTTTATTCGGCAGTGCTCGGGAATCTACTCATCCCGATCTTTTTGAAATAAATGAGCTGAAAGACAAAATTCGTTTTTGTGATTTATCCGTAAAAGAATACGCGCAATGTGCTGCTATATTTTCACAAGAATCTACGTACTTGTCTCGATCTTCTTGGAATCAATGAAAGACAAAAATGGCTATTGTGCGTTATCCGTAAGAGTCAATATTAATAAAATGCATATCAAATTCCGTTGTGGTGAATTAATTTTAAATACATCATTTTAACAAAGTTGAGGACTACGGCACCTGCCACAACTGGTACATTTTAAATTTTTAACTATAATCTTATATCCGTAAGAGATAAAGATATACTGTCGCGGACGTTCTTGCAGAGCTTTTTGAGATATTCAATTCTGTGTACATTCATTTTGTGTATTTGTTACGCTTTAGGCAGCGTAATTCAATTAAGCGTCCAAATAGCTACATTTGTTACGTTTTTCACTACAACGTGCGATATTTAAGGGTGTAGGAGATGAGTATCACAACTATTTTTTAGCCTTGGGGCGGTAGTTTGGAGTGGTTGTAAATTTGGGGCGGTAAGTTTGGAGGTGCTTTTATTGTCACTAGGGTTTCGCTTTGATTTTATTGTGAATATATTGTTACTTGCCCTTCCTCGGTAGCTAGTCGGTTCCTGTTTCAGGGTGAGCGCTGAGACTCCTATCTATATAGGGTTCGGAAGGAGAATTGCGTGGGAACAGACAATCACTAATTGTTTGAATTATTTTATTTAATTAATCTCTTTCAATTTAAATGCACGTTACACAGTGAAAATAGAACTTTTCCGTCCCTGGCCTTCGATATTTCGCTAATGAGGACTAGCAAATGACATGAGTTCGGGAGATTTTTCCTAAGTCCATAATCGTTGTTACAAGATATTTTTTTATTATACAATCAAGATCTTCTTCCTTCTAAGTGTCGAGTATAAGTGTCAGTGTATTAAATTTTTTTGTCCTCATGAGTTCCGTATCGAAGTCAGGACCAATTATTCCCATATATGGTCTGTACCCTAACTCTGATTTTGATTGGTTAGAATATTTAATCACATGTCATCCAAGGGCGTAACTATTTTCTTTAAACCACCACCTACCTTTGATTTTATTCTCACGGCTAGGGAGTGTGTTTGCCAGCTTGGGCTTTCCGCGATTGTAAATTTGGAGTTAGACATTTCTCCCAAACGTGATTTTTGAAGCTAGACCCAGATTAAGCATTTCAGGTCTAATTTGAGGAGTTACATGTTTATGACCTCTTTTACTTAGGGTTTCAACCGCTTCTTGTGAGAACTATTTACCAACATGAAACTTAATTTATTTTTAACTATATTCTATTCCTTCATTATTTATTCATTTCTTATATTCATTAATCACTATTAGGGCCGTATCATATTCGTCTCAGCCTATGTTCATCCCGGCAATCCCCTAAACATTTTGCAAACAAAACCCATCACAATCCGATCAACGGTATGGCCGCTCATAAAGTAGGCCTACGAACAAACTAACTAACTAACTAACTAACTTACATTAATTTTATATATAATATATTATATATATGCATTTTAAAAAATTGGTTTTATTCAAAAGTTATGCAGAAAAAATACGTACTTCTATATATATATATATATATATATATATATATATATATATATAAATCAATTTTTTAAAATGCATTCTTCTTTACAACAAATCGTTAACTAAGTAACATTAATTTACTCAGCAAGTGCAAACAGTGAATTATTTTTTGTTTTTATTTATATTTAAATAGTAATAAGGATTTTAAAGTAGAAACTTTTATTATGTACCAGAGGTCGCACAGCGGCCGAAATTCTAGCAATTTTTTTTACGTTTTCTTACAAATACGTCATTTATACACATTAATTTTCGATTTATTTAAAAAATACGAAAGATAGGAAAATTTATACTACTACTACTACTACTACTACTACTACTACTACTACTTCATCTAATATATAACAATGAATGTTTGTTTGTTCGTACTTTATGCGCGACCATACCGTTGATCCGCTTGTGATGGGGTTTTTTTTGCAAAATGTTTAGGAGATTTCCGGGATGAACATTGGGCTATAAGATAGTTGAGATACACAACTCCTGCTCCCTTAAAGAAATCCTTTTTTAGTGAAAAACTTGAAAAGTCCCTTTTATTACCCTTAAATTACTTACTTTGCGTAAACCATAGCAAATACACAAAAATACTACTGTACACAGAATTGAATATCTCAAGAACTCTACTACAGAAAATTCCGCGGGAGCATATGTTTTATCTCTTAAGGAGAACCCACAATATCTTATCCATTTTTGTCTTTTATTGATGCCAATAAAAACGGGATGCGTAAAGTTCCGGGCAACGCCGGGTAATCAGCATGGGTTATCTAAAAATAATAAGAACATAAATTTATATTTATATTTCCATTTACTTATTCATCTAAATAACAAAAAAAAAACTCATCATCTACTTAGGTGTAGCAGCGCACGCCGGGTATTAGCTAATATATATTTCCCATCATGTCATACTAAGCTTACATTGCCCAAAGTAAAAAATTTGATTATTACACAAACAAACACACACATATATATATATATATATGTGTGTGTGTGTGTGTGTGTGTGCGTGTGTTTGCGTGTGTGTGTGCGCGCGCGCGCGCATGTGTGTGCTTGTGTGTGAATTGATTTAATAAATAACATACATATTTCCGTTACGCAACATTTAACGTTTTTATTAAAAATATAATTTCGTAACAAAGCAATAACAAAAATGTTGACATAATAAATAACTTACGTTGCGGAGCAACGCTCCTTAATGTCAAATTAAAAATGTATGTATTTATTTTGAAATTAATAAAATATAGATATTCCACTGATTAAATGCATTTATAACCGTAAATTTGTGAAATAACCAATGCGCAACTCTTCTCCTCATCAGGTGAACACTAAATACATTTAGAAATACCATACTAAGCATAAGTTGAATGTTTGAAAATACATTACGTGCTGTACTGATCACATTTTAAAGCTAACTTCTTACTCATTATTACACATTTAAATATAAAATTTGAAATGTTCAGTTTTAGATACTGTTAGATCAGAATATATTATTCTAATTACAAACGTAACATTTAAATATATTTCTGCTTGTAATTTATATATATATATATATATATATGGTATGATAAGAAAAATAAATGCCTGGACGGGATTCGAACCCGGATCTCTGAGTCTGTACCTCAGCGTGATATCCATTACACTACCAGGCGAATCGAATTCAAACACTTATTTTTCTTATATATGTATTATACTATTATATGTATTATATATATATATATATATATATAGATATATATATACATATACACACATTCCTTCTTCTGTGTTGTCTCTCACTCCGACCCGTCAATATTATATCTATGTCGAGGCATAATGGAAGTAGGTGCGAGTATTTTTTTATTATTTACTAGCTAATACACGGCGTGCGCTGCTACGCCTAAATCGATGAAAATTAATGTATTTTTATGTTTAGTTGAATAAGTAGAAGGAAAAATAATTATAAATTTATATTATTTAGATACCCCGTGCTGATTATCCGGCGTTTGCTTGGGAATCTACTCATCCCAATCTTTTTTTGGCATAAATGAGCTGAAAGACAAAATTCGTTATTGTGAGTTATCAGTATAAGAATACCCGCCATGTGCTGCTATGCTTGCACAAGAAACTACGTATTTGTCTCGATCTTCTTGGCATCAGTGAAAGATAAAAATGACTATTGTGAGTTATTCGTAACAGTCAATACTAATAAAATGAATATCAAATTCCGTGTAGGTGAATTAATTTTATCAACACCATTTTAACAAATTTGAGTACGATGACACCTGCCCAAACAGGTACATTTTAATTTTTAACTATCATCTTATATCCGTAAGGGATAAACATATGCTGTCGCGGACGTTTTTGTAGAGCTTTTTGAGATATTCAATTGTGTGTACATTAATTTTGTGTATTTTTTAAGGTTTAGGAAGCGTAAACCATTTAAGCGACTAAAGAGCTACATTTTTCTCGTTCTTCAATACAAAGGGCGATTTTAAGGGTGTAGGAGTTTAGTATCACAACTCTTTAATAGCCTATGTTCATCTATTGAATCTCCTGAACATTTTGCAAAAAACGCCATCACAATCCGAACAACGGTATGGCCGCGCACAAAGTACGAACGAACAAAGAAACAAACAACATTATATATAATAATATATATAGATATTAGAATATATATATATATATATATATTAAGGTACTTTTTATACAACCATTTACATACAATCAGTATTTTAAAAAAAAGCATCCTTTTTACAATAAAACCTTTACCTAAGTAAACATAATTTATTCAGCAAGTGCAAACAATGAATGATTTTGTTGTTTTATTTATAATAATGTATTAAAAGGGGTTTTAAAATTGAAACTTACTGCATATTTATTATTTACTAGAGGTCGCACAGCGGCCGAAATAATAGCACTTTTTTTTTAAGTTCTTTCACAGATACGTTATTTATGCACATTCATTTTCGATTTATTTAAAAAATACAATCGATAGGAAAACGTGTAGTACTACTACTACTACTACCACTACTACTACTACTACTACTACTATTACTACTACTACTACTACTACTACTACTACTACTAATAATATAGAAATGAATGTTTGTTTGTTCGTACTTTATGCGCGGCCATGCCGTTGATCCGACTGTGATGGTTTTTTTTTTTTGCAAAATGTTGAGTAGATTTCCGGGATGTATATAGGTCTACAAGAGAGTGTAGATACTCAACTCCTACACCCTTAAAAGACAACCTTTGTAGTGAAAAAGGTTAAAAGTCCTTAATTTTACCCTTAAATGGCTTACTTTGCTTAAACTATAAAAAATACACAAAATTACTGCTGTACGCAGAATTGAATAACTAAAAAAAAAACTCTTTTTGACAGCATATATTTTTATCCTTTAAGCATAACTCAAAATATCTATCCATTTTTTGTCTTTTATTGATGCCAAGAACATCGGGATGCGTAGATTTCCGGACACGCCGGGTAATCAGCACGGGGTGTCTAAATACAATGAGAATATAAATTTATGTTTATTTTTCCTTTCACTTATTCAACTAAATGAAAAAACACATTATCATCAATGTAGGTGTAGCAGAGCACGCCGCATATTAGCTAATATAGCCTATATTTCTTATCATGTCGTATTAAACGTACCTAGCTCAAAGTCAAAAAATTAATTATAACACATGTGTGTATGTGTGTGTGTGTGTGTGTGTGTGTGTGTGTGTGTGTGTGTGTTTGTGTGTGTGCATTGATTTAATAAATAAGATATATGTATATATGCGTTACGCAACATTTAACGTTATTATTTGTGGCGAATATGATACGGCCCAAATAGTGATTAATGAATATAAGAAATGAATAAATAATGAAGGAATGGAATATAGTTAAAAATAAATTAAGTTTCATGTTGGTAAATAGTTCTCACAAGAAACGGTTGAAACCCTAAGTAAAAGAGGTCATAAACATGTAACCTCCTCAAATTAGACCTGAAATATTTAAGCTGGGTCTATCTTTAAAATCACGTTTGGGAGAAATGTCAAACTCCAAATTTACAATCGCGGAAGGCCAAGCTGGCAAACACGCTCCCTAGCCGTGAGAATAAAATCAAAAGGTAGGTGGTGGTTTAAATAAAATAGTTACGCCCTTGGATGACATGTGATTAATATTCTAACCAATCAAAATGAGAGTTAGGGTATAGACCATATATGGGAATAATTGGTCCTGACTTCGATACGGAACTCATGAGGACGAAATTTAATTCACTGACACTTACACTTATACTCGACACTTAGAAGGAAGAAGATCTTGAATGTATAGTAAAAAAATATCTTGTAACAACGATTATGGACTTAGGGAAAATCTCCGGAACTCATAAGTCATTTGCTAGTCCTCATTAGCGAAATATCGAAGGCCAGGGACACAAATGTTTTATCTTCACAGTGTAATGTGCATTTAAATTGGCAGAGATTAATTAAATAAAATAATTCAAATAATTAGTGATTGTCTGTTCCCACGCAATTCTCCTTCCGAACCCGTTATAGATAGGAGTCTCAGCGCTCACCCTGAAACAGGAACCGACTAGCTACCGAGGAAGGGCAAGTAAATTCACAATTAAATCAAAGTGAAACCCTAGTGATATTTAACAGCCACCTCCAAAATACTGCCCCAAAGTGTCGCCCAACGAAAGGGTCTTTTTACTGTGACAAAGTTTTTATTCAACGTGAGTGCATTCAAAATAAGAGTGACTCACGAAAGTTGTGGACAGAACATCATGATCGAGCAACAGTGTGGAAGACAACATTCAAACCACGAGATGGAAGGTGCAGCCAGGAGTGGACAACAATCCAGGAGCAGATCAACCTAGATAACCGATGGCGGGTCTCTACAAACCTGACGTAAGACAAATAATGAAGATATACCAAGGTAAAGTGACAGATTTGTTTAAAAAAAATAATAGAACATGAAAGTTGTCAAAAGAGGATAAATAACTTAATGTGGAAAATCAACGAATTAAACGAAAGTGTTAGAGTGCTGAATCACACAAAAATATTTTTTGTGAATAGAAAATAAATACTAACATTAATAAATTGTAGAATTAAATAAATAATGGAGGGAAATAATATAAATTTAAATGGTGGAGGAAGTTTGTTAGAGGGTCAAAACAAAGAATCAAATAAAATAAATATGACCCAAATTAACCATAAAGAATCCTTGATGTTTTTGCATGATATTAAGAATATGCTAGATTCATTGGGAGAAAAAATGAAACAATGTCATAAAGAAATTATGGAAGAAATGAAACAATGTCATAAAGAAATTAGGGAAGACATGAGCAATTGGAGATTAGCAATAAAACAAACTCGAGATTCTTTAAAATCAGAAATTCAGGGGACAGGAGAAAAACTGACCACTAGTTTAGCAGGAAAGGGTGAGATAGGTAGAAATAATTATGATGAAAGGGAGACAGGATATGAAACTCCCCAAGAAAATAGATGTAAAAGTAACAATGATATTTGTATGGTAGTTACTACAACAGGTGAAAGTACTGTAGATCAAACTCAAAGGGACTTAGATAGGGAAATGACACTTCAGAATGAGGGAAAATAATGCGAGGCAACTATTATAGGTGTAAACAAAATACCTCAAACCAATGACTATGAATTACATGGAAATATATGTAAATGTAATAATGAAATGCATGTTGTTAATGAAGTTAAATTAAATCAAAATGGAACAACTGACCTGATGATTTCGGCACAGCCAAACATCCGTTCAGTATTTCAAATTGAAAATGTGGATATGCAAAGTAGATGCATGGAAAAGATACGAACAAAGTATGAAAAGAAAAACAAGAAAAAGGTAGTACGTAAAGAAAATATGCGTAAGTCATACCGCGTAATAAAGAAGCGCCAAATAAATAGGAGGAAATGGTCGAAAAACAGTCAATACGTTAGATTCAAAAGTAACATAATGAAGTAGCTGTCTAAATTAATGCATAATGAGAGAGAATGTTACCTAGAAAAATATCGTGCTGAAATATTTGATCCGGGCGCGAAATTATCGCAAAGTGGTAGAATGCAAATTTCAGTCTATCCTGTTAGAATGGATGTAATATCAGTTAGACATTAACATGCACCTGCATTGTATGCACAACAATTAAATAAATGTGTTAATTAGTAAATAATATTATATATGGTAATATTAGTATGATAAATGTGAGAAGTGTTGGTCATGCATATATCAGATTAGTTATTAGGAACAGTTAATGAGAAATAGTTTAAAAGGGTCTTATATTTGTACTTGCTAGAAAACATAATGAGACTAGATAAATGTTGACGAAACAGGAGAAGAAAATTTAAACTTACAGAGGGAGCGAGAGGCACCACCCCGCTTTAGAAGAAAAAATAAATAAAAATAATTAGCATGCATATTTGCCTTAATCTAAAGCGTGAACAATAACAGAGACGATGATAATAATAAGTAAATTGTGAAAATTACAAAGAAATGAACAGCTGATCGTAGTGGGAATATTTAAGAAAACGTTGAACCCAGTCTAGAATAGAGATAAAAATCAGTTCACTAAACTTAAAATGTTGTAAAAGATGAAAGAGTGCGAGGGAGACGGAAATAGGCACACCCTTCACAGGTACAAAATTCATTTGTCGAAAACAAGTTACTTACCCAAATACGATGTGAAACGAAGGAAATGAACGTTTAAACCAAACTTTTAAAAATCATTGAAATATATATAATTAAACAAGTGCTATTATAACTTCATAGCTAATGTTCTTAAAAACCTAATATTATTCTTAAGGATAAAATGGAAGCGTTATAAGCATACGAAAATTTAAGAAAGAGTTAAGGCATCGTCCTTTTAACAGTTTATGATTGGTGACAGACAAAATATATAGCGTAGACAAAGTGAAAGAATTAATTAATACAGGATCAAAGCCCGAAGGAGGCGTTTATATTATGTCCTTTTAAACGATAAACGTTCGCTCATATGGTAGCGAGAATTGTGATGGGTAGATAGAGCGACATGAATTTGATTCGACCGGTGTTGTCGAGCTGTTTTACTAATGAAATATAAATTGTCGTCAAAAAAACGAAATTGACGAATATGAGCTACGATGATATAAAATTCTGTATACAGCAACGGTTTTCTGCGCGTATGAAATGTGATATTATGTTACCGACAAGTAAATAAGGATAATTTCCACCTTAATCGATTGAATAAAATAATATGCGAATGATGAATAAAGGAGTTCTATAAAGAATAAATAGATTTTCAAGGTATTGTGAAGATCAGTCAGTGAACATGCTGAGAATAAATTTTCAATGACCACAGCTAAGGGAGCGCCTATTTAAAAAAAAAAAAGATAGATTTACAAATGAATTATTATGATGAATCGTGAAATGTTCTGAAAACTGAGATCGCGATATAAACATATATGGTTATTATTACATACCGATATACTTATTTATAAAGGGTGATCATCGAAAATTACATAGGAAACTAATTAGTAAAGTTACCATTTGAGTAAAAGAGGGCAAAATATGTTTACGGCAACATTAAGATCTATGTCTCATTAAATAAATAAATGACCCAAATAGAATAAATTAGTAGCTAATTAGAATAAAAAAAAATGTTAGTTTATAATAAGTGAGTTCCAGTGCATAATGTAAAGTTGTGAACCATGGAAAGTGCGAAACGATATAAGGGATGATTTAAAAAAAAAATGTGCATGACATTGCAAAAATAAAACTGAGTTATATATGGAAAACGTATTATGCGAAATTACCTAGCGTGTGAAAAAAAGTGACGTAATTTAAAACAGAAACAAACAGTATAAAAAGTGAAAAAACGAGAATATGTATGGGATAATGATAAAGTAACCCATAGGGGTAAAATAAGAAAACATTTGTTGATTATAAAAAAAAAAATAAGTAAGGTGAACCACCGATCGCAATATGAGTGTTAATGTACCTGTTTTTTTTTTTGTTGTTGTTCTAGTGGTAATATGCAGAAAATTGTAAGTAAAACCAGGTGATATTGTTCAAGAATATAATATATTTTGTGTTTGTAAAAACAGTTCCATATAGGGTACTTGTAGGAAAAGTAATAATGTAATACACTTTGATTTGATGTAATTGGCATATTTAATTACTTCTCTTCTAAGGGGAGCTGTGTAAAAAAAAAAATATATAACACTTACGTTAGTACTTTTTTTTGTTTTAACAAGAGGCATTTGTGGCGAATATGATACGGCCCAAATAGTGATTAAGGAATATAAGAAATGAATAAATAATGAAGGAACAGAATATAGCTAAATAAATTAAGTTTCATATTGTAATAGTTCTCACAAGAAGCGGTTGAAACCCTAAGTAAAAGAGTCATAAATATGTAACTCCTCAAATTAGACCTGAAATCATTAATCTGGGTCTAGCATCAAAATTCACGTTTGTGGGAGAAATGTCAATCTCCAAATTTACAATCGCGGAAAAGCCAAGCTGGCAAACACGCTCCCTAGCCGTGAGAATAAAATCAAAAGGTAGGTGGTGGTTTAAATAAAATAGTTACGACGCAGGCCCTTGGATGACATGTGATTAAATATTCTAACCAATCAAAATGAGAGTTAGGGTATAGACCATATATGGGAATATAATTGGTCCTGACTTCGATACGGAACTCATGAGGACAAAATTTAATACACTTACACTTATACTCGACACTTAGAAGGAAGAAGATCTTGATTGTATAGTAAAAAAATATCTTGTAACAACGATCATGGACTTAGGGAAAATCTCCCGAACTCATAAGCCATTTGCTAGTCCTCATTAGCGAAATATCGAAGGCCAGGGACAGAAAAGTTTTATTTTCACTATGTAACGTGCATTTTAAATTGGCAAAGATTAATTAAATAAAATAATTCAAATAAATTAGTGATTGTCTGTTCCCACCAATTCTCCTTCCGAACCCGTTATAGATAGGAGTGTCAGCGCTCACCCTGAAACAGGACCGACTAGCTACCGAGGAAGGGCAAGTAACAATATACAATAAATCAAAGTGAAACCCCAGTGAACATTTAAACCGCCACATCCCAAAATACACGCCCCAAAGGGCCACGTTGGGCGCCACTTTGGGGCAGTACGTTTAGAGGGCTGATAATCCCACTTTCGTTCCACTTGATCTTTAATTGTGATTTTATGTGAATTTACTTGCCCTACCTCGGTAGCTAGTCGGTTCCTGTTTCAGGGTTGAGCGCTGAGATTCCTATCTATAACGGGTTCGGAGGAGAATTGCGTGGGAACAGACAATCACTAATTATTTGAATTATTTTATTTAATTAATCTTTGCCAATTTTAAATGCACGTTACATAGTGAAAATAAACTTTTCTGTCCCTGGCCTTCGATTTTCGCTAATGAGGACTAGCAAATGGCTTATGAGTTCGGGAGATTTTTCCCTAAGTCCATGATCGTGTGTTACAAGATATTTTTTAACTATACAATCAAGATCTTCTTCCTTCTAAGTGTCGAGTATAAGTGTAAGTGTATTAAATTTTGTCCTCATGAGTTCCGTATCGAAGTCAGGACCAATTATTCCCATATATGGTCTATACCCTAACTATCATTTTGATTGGTTAGAATATTTAATCACATGTCATCCAAGGGCGTAACTATTTTATTTAAACCACCACCTACCTTTTGATTTTATTCTCACGGCTAGGGAGCGTGTTTGGCAGCTTGGCCTTTCCGCGATTGTAAATTTGGAGTTTGACATTTCTCCCAAACGTGAATTTTGATGCTAGACCCAGATTAAGGATTTCAGGTCTAATTTGAGGAGTTACATATTTATGACCTCTTTTACTTAGGGTTTCAACCGCTTCTTATGAGAACTATTTACCAATATGAAACTTAATTTATTTAGCTATATTCTGTTCCTTCATTATTTATTCATTTCTTATATTCCTTAATCACTATTTAGGCCTATCATATTCGCCACATATTAAAAATATAAATTTTGTAACAAAGCAATAACAAAAATTTGACGTAAAAAATAACTTACGTTGCGGAGCAACGCCACTGAATGTGAAATTGAAAAAGTAAGTTTTTAATCTGAATTTAATAAAATGTAAAATACTTCGCAGATGAAATCTATTTATAACAGTGAATTTGTGGAATGAACAATGCGCAACTCTTCCTTTATCAGGTAAATACTAACATACGTTTAAAAATACCATATTCGTCACAGATTAAATGTATGAAAATATATTACGTGTTGTACTGTTTTTTTTAATGTTCTGTTTTATATATTTTTATATAAGAATATGTTATTCTAATTACCAACGTAACAATGAAATAATTATATTTCTGCTTATATTATTATATATATATATATATATATATACACTTTTTATATTTAGTTGCATATGTGAAAAAAAAATTATAAATTAATATTTTTTAGATAGCCCGTGCTGTTTATCTGGCGTTGCTCGGGAATCTACTCATCCCCGATCTTCTTGGCATAAATGATTTGAAAGACAAAATTCGTTATTGGCTGGGTTTGGTGAGATATCCTTAAAATAAAGACAGTCGGTGGAAAATTCTGTTCCATCTGCTTATGAAATTAGAAGACCCAAAATAACTTTCTAAGGGGCTGGAATAAAAGAAATGTTCACTTAAGCAGGATTCTCATCGCGATGAACTTGCTCTTGCAACAGAAATATCACTTTGGGATACTGCTGATGTTTTAAAAGACATTACTCAAAACCACAAAAATAGCTTCAAAATAATAATAAACTTTACAAATCACCCCGCTCAACTCCCCCATCTTCTATGTCGGTCGAAGCATTTTCTTTTTTGAAAATAAAATATCAATATGTCGATATACACTGCTCAAAACAATTAGAGGAACACTTGCAATACATTGAATAAGTAATTGTTTTTTAAAGCTGTGATGCTGAAAGTTGGACAATATGTAAATTGAATTATTAATTTTATCATTGGATACAAATTTTAAAGATCCATGGCCTAAATATAGAGAAATTACCTCAAATAACAAATATAGAGAAATTTTTTATTTTGGAAGGCACTGGCCACTTCTGATTGGTAAGCTTCCTGATGTTGCTATAGTGACGAATGTTGATTATTGCCTTGTTTATTGAAGTCTCTGACAAAATGAGGCATTTAAATGAGTTTGAAGTGTATCATGCTCTACATCTTTTACGACAAGATCAATCTCTGCGACAAGTGGCTAGAGAGCTTGGGGTTTCTCCTTGCGTGGTGTCCAGGTTACGCAACAGGCACAGAGAGACACGGTCAGTATTGTAGAAGACGTGGCCAGGCCGTAAATTTAAAAACAAGCCCCAGGATGACAGATACGTTTGTTCTTTCTGCTCTTCGACAGCGTACAAAAACTGCAAAAGACCTGCAGAATGACCTTCATATGGCTTCAGGAATCCGGGTTTCAGACCAAACCATAAGGAACAGATTAAGGAAAGAGAATATTCGTCCAAAAAGGCCCGTTAAAAAAACACGCTTAACAAATGGGCATAAGGCAGCAAGACGTACGTATGCTGAAAACCATGGTGATTGGAACCTGAACCAGTGGGAGTCTGTGCTCTTCTCGGATGAATCCAGGTATCGTCTTACACGTTTGTGATGGTCGATTGAGGGTGTGGGGGACGGCCAGGAGAAAGATTTTCTGCAGAGGCGTACAGGAAATTGATAGATTCGGAGGAGGTTCCATAGTGGTGTGGGCCGGAGTATGTACAACAATCGTACGGACCTTGTACTGTTACCCAGCGACTGAATGCGTCCGGGTATATCGAGCACGTTCTGGAAGAGCATGTAATACCTGCTGCCATTGGAGTAGGCCCTGGATTTCTGTTTATAGCAGGATAATGCCAGGGCACATTCTGCGGCGTCACCAGGGATTTCCTGAGGAGGAAGAAATTGAGGTAATGGAGTGGCCAGCGGTCAGCCCAGACCTCAACTCTATTGAACACTTGTGGGATCTTCTAGACAGGAAGGTCAGGAACCAATATCAAGCTCCACAAACTCTGCAACAACTTGGAGATGCTCTGAAGGAGGAATGGGAGAATACCCCGCAAGAGGAAATCCAGAATCTTATTGGGAGCATGCCACGAAGGTGCCAAAGTGTCATCGAATGTCGTGGAGGCCATATACGATACTAACTCTATATAACGAGTGTTTAACTTTGAAAAATAAGCACAAGATTCAATTGCTTACATAGCGGAATTATTTGAAAAGTTAATTGTCAGCGTTATTCATTTGTTTTTACTGACATGAGCAATAAATAAATAAATAAATAACTACAAATAATGTACTTTATTAATTCATGTTTGTACCTTTATCCAATGAAAAAATATTTGCATATTTCATAGTGTTCCTCTAATTGTTTTGAGCAGTGTATTAACATGAGACTAGGTGTCAAAAAGAGAGGTTGTGATATTTTATCCACCCTATAATGCTTCTAGGGAAGCAAATTTATGCTACCCTTTCTCTGACAGACATTTCAGCAGAAATAATACTTTTTTTTTTGGTCCAGCCTCTTCGAAAGATATTTGGTTCTTACAATTCCACAAGCAGATCGAACAGGATTTTCCAACGTCTATCAGTGTCTCCTAATTCTTAATAACGGGAAATTTTACATTTACTTTTAACCAATCAGAATATTTCAGTAGAAATCTAACTTTTTTTTCTCTTGCACATCTTCCTATTTTTTAGAAAATTTCTTTAAAAAATGTTTTAAAAATATTTTTAAAACATTCTCCGAACATCCCCTAGCTCTAATGTATTAATAAAGGATCACTTATGCCTCTATCGATCACTTTTCTTCATATATTAAATCAAACAATTCTCTGCGCGCGAAGATAGGCCTCAGCTGCCGGCCGCCTCCTCTAATAAAAAATCTAATTACAAAAAAAAACGCAATAATTTACACACATTTTATTGTGCGGGAATTGAAGTCCATAAATCACTATATATTCTAACTATTTTTACTACTGTTCAGAACTGTTTTTTTTTTTTTCGTAGCTCAATTTAAAGTAAAACGATTGTGTAATTTTTTTTAGTGTTTCAAAGGTGGGATTCCACGTGTATTTAACACAATATCTGGTTTATAGAAACATGTTAAATATATCTATGAAAAGTAAAACCTTGAGGTAAAGTATACATGCAGTATAAGAAGAATAACTCAGTGAACTTTAATGCAAAACGTATTAATTTCTACAGCTCGGACCACAACTGGGATGCGGACCAGATGAATTCTTAACTATCGGCAAATTCCGATGTTTATATTGTCTACATAAATTTTAGAGTTCTACCCTTCTCTACAGATAAGTGAAGAACAGTCATCTGGCTTAATTTTAGAGTGACGAAAGATGAATTGGCGAGAGTTAGTAAAATATTTTCTTGACAGCTAGATTTCGTATCTGGCTCACTGTGCAGTGCCCACTCAGCATCGTGAGGCATTTGGCTAGCTACAATAAGTAGCGACTCCTGGTTGAGAATATCAGCTATAACGGCTGGAGGATCTGACATGCTGACCACATGTCACCCTACAATGGCTAGATGATCGTCTACCTCTCTGATTAACACATGTGGATATGAGGCAAACAGCCGGCTGGTCAGCCAAAAGCTCTCTAGGACTGTCGCGCTTTATTTTTTTTATACCGAGATGATCGGGATAAGTAGATTCCGGGTGCTCTGCAATACTGTTCATCCGATTGAGATGAAGCTTTTCGAAAAATATTACGGAGATTCCGGAAATGAACATAGGCTATAAGAGAGTTGTAATACTCAACCACTTCACCACTAAAAATCACTCTTTGTAGTGAAAACCGTGAAATAAACTCCTATTTTGACGCTTAAATGGCTTACCTTCCCTAAACCATATCAAATTGATTTACATCGATTGAACATTTAAAATAATCTACAAAAGAGTAGAATATAACAGCGCATGGCTGATGGAAAAACACATTAACTTTTTTGTTAAAAATATAAATTCCGTAACAAAGCAATAACAAAATCTTGACAAATAAATAACTTATGTTGCGGAGCACGCCACTGAATGTGAAATTGAAAAAGTAAGTTTTTAATTTGAATTTAATAAAATACAAATATTTCACAGATTAAATCTATTTACAACCATAAATTTGTGGAATGAACAATACGTACTCTTCATGTATGAGGTAAATACTAAATACCTTTAGAAATAGAATATTCTTCATAGATTAAATGTTTGAAAATATATTACGTGTTGTACTGTTCACATTTTAAAGCTAACTGCTTACAATTATAACAAATTTAAATACAACATTTGAAATGTTCCGTTCTACATATTTTTACATAAGAATATGTTATTCTATTTACAAACGTAACATTTAAATAAACACATTCCTGGTTGTAATGTGTATATTTACTATATATATATATATATATATATATATCCACAGTAATTATATTCGAGGGAGATCTTTCACTGCAATCATAGCATTTTTGCTATGCTTTGCAGCTTTACTGGAATTGTAGGTGTGGTATATTCCCCTTGCTTTCCACATCGGTCAAAGATGATGATGATGATGATCAAGATGATAATGATAAGAAAAATAATGAAGATTGCCATATGATTTCGGGGACCGTTTGGGACTTAACGTTTTCCTGGCATTGTCTTTCAGGCAAGGAAAAACCCCGACATAAGCTTCACCAAGAAAAACCCGACCGGGGATCGAACTATATATATATAGGGATACACACACATCACTTCTTCTTGTTGTTGTCTCTCACTCCGACCCGGCAATGTTCTATCCATATCGAGGCATAATGGAAGTAACTGCCAGTATTTTTATTTACTTGCTAATACTCGGCGTGCGCTGCTACGCCTAAATAAATTAAAATTAATGTGTTTTTTACGTTTGGTTGAATAAGTAGAAGGAAAAATAATTATAAATTTATAATTTTTAGATACCCCGTGCTGATTACCCGGCGATGCTCGGGATATACTCATCCCGATCTTCTTGGCATAAATGCGCTGAAACACATAATTCGTTATTGTGAGTTATCCGTAAAAGAATACCCGCCATGTGCAGCTATGTTAATAAGAAGAGTAAAGGAGAGTTGCGCAATGTTCATTCCACAAATTTGCGGTTATAAATAAATTAATATGTAAACTTTTATATTTTATTAAGTTCAGATTAAGAACATACTTTTTCAATTTCACATTCAGTGGCGTTGCTCCGCATCGCAATTATTTATTACGTCAACATTTTTTGTGATTGCTTTGTTACAAAATTTATATTTAAAAAAAGTTAAAAGTTGCGTAGTGGAAATATATATACGTTATTTATTAAAACAAATCACACACACGCACACACACACTCACGCGCGCACACACACACGTATATATATATATATATATATATATATGTCCACTGCTGTGGTCTCGAGGTAGCGTGCTGCCTTGTCACGCAGCGGGCCCGGGTTCGATCCCCGGTCGGGGCAGTTTTTCTGGGTGAGGTTTTTATCGGGGGTTTTCTTCACCTGTAAGACAAATGTCAGGAGAACTTTAAGGCCCAAACGGTCCCCGAAATCATATGGCCATCATCATCATCCTTATCATTACCATCATCATCACCATCATCCATCACCGATGATAATTCACCTACATAATTCCCTAGTAAAGCTGCAAGCATAGCATGAAAATGCTATGATTGCAGTGAAGGACCTGCCTTCGGGCAGAATTACTATGCATGGATATATATATATATATATATATATATGGGTCTTACAATTCAATTTTTGGCGTTGGGCAGTGTAAGCCTAATATGACATGATGAGAAATATATATAAGATATTACCCGACGTGCGCTGCTACACCTAAATGGATTTTTTTTTGCATTTATTTGAATAAGTAAAAGGAAAAATACATATAAATTTATTACAAACAAAGTACAAAAACATGAATGATTTTTGTTTTTCAAATTTATATCTAAATATGAAAAGTAATTTAAAATAGAACATTTTATTATTTACTAGAGGTCGCACAGCAGCCGAAATTCTAATACATTTTTTTTTTAAGTTTGTATGAAATACGTCATTTATGTACATTAATTTTCGATTATGTCAAAATACGAACGATAGGAAAATGTGTACTAACTGCTACTACTACTTCATCTAGTATATAAAAATGAATGTTTGTTTGTTGGTACTTTATGCGCGGCCATACCGTTGATCCGATTGTGTTTTTTTTTTGCAAAATGTTCAGGGATTCCCGGGATGGACATAGGGCTATAAGAGAGTTGAGATATTTTAATTCCTGTACCATTAAAAAAACACACTTTGTAGTGAAAAACATTGAGAAAAGTCTCTATTTTACCCTTAAATCGCTTACGCTGCCGTAAACCAAAACAAATACACAAAATTTACTAATGCTAACACGGAAATTGAATATTTCAAAAAAACTCACAGGAAAAGTTCGCGATAGCCATAAAGTTTTTAGTCTTTTAAGGATACATCCAAAATATTGCTTATCGCACTTTTGGTCTTTTATTGATACCATAGAAACAGGCCCCCCGATGAGTAGATTTTTACAAGGCAAAGCCGGGTAAATCAGCACGGGGTATCTAAAAATAATAAGAATTTTATAAGTTTATTTCTATTTTGCATTTTACTTATTCAACTAAATCGCAAAAAAGAACACATTATAATCTTATTTAGGTGTAAGAGAAGAACCACGCCGGGTATTACCAAATATATAGGCTATTTCTTATCAATGTCATATTACAGAATACATTGTCCAACGTCTAACACACTGTGTGTGGTGTGTGTGTGTGGTGTGTATGTGTGCATGAATCTAATAGTACAGTACAGGTAAGGACTTTATTCGACTAAAAGGTAAGATATATGCAATGTTATTTACAAATATGGGTCGCACGGGCAATAAGCATTACGTGCTGTTGACAGTCCGTTACAATAAGTTGGTGTTTGGTAATAATATACTTAAGACAAAAAAAGAAAACACAATAATATTACAATTAGATAACAATACAATTACATTACACACTAAGCGTAACATAGTTATGTAGCAAATTATTAAGAATTAATGGTATGCTGCAATTTGTTAACATATTTATTTATTCATGAATGAGTGTTGTTCTTATTTTCCGCCTTTTGTCCAGAAATCTACCCACGTTTATCCAATTTTCTGGGCTTACTAATAACTCGTAGCATGCCAATCTTTCATATTGAATTTAGAAATCTTTCCGGTAATAACTGACGCCTCCAATATTCCAAATCTTTACACTTTCCTAACATATGTATCTCGTCTTCAAAGCTCCCGCACATTGGGCATTTTCACATATCGTGATCGTCGGTAATTTTTTAAAATTTCTATGTCCCTAACCTGAACCAAGTAAAACCTGATCTCTCTTTAAATCCTAGATTGAGTATATAAGATTATTTTCCCCAAACTTGTTTTAGGTCTCTTTGTAAAAACAGTGATCGATTTCCCGCACATTCGGCCAAAATATTTTGTCGGTTTATATCTAAGTACTTCCTTCTTATTTTTCTCCACACATTCTTGCGATTTTCAGTCCCTTTTTTCCCATACCCAACCCATCCCAATCTTTTGGAGTTCTCTCCTAACCTCGTTTGCCCAGAATTTCACATTTGCGTTCCTAATTTGGTGGTCGTAGCAAATTGCTGAGCATTGTTTGTTCACCTTGGATTATCCGCAACCAGTATTTGAGTACACGAATTTTGCAGTTTATGTCGTCTTGAAATGACCCAAATTCATATAAAATTCCACAGTTAGAAACGGCCTTACTAAGTCCTGTAATATATTTTAGAAAATTCGTATATACCTTATTTAGTATTTCCGTTCTTTGAAAACCCCAAATCTCACTGCCATAGTGCATTACTGGCCTCGCCATCGCTCCATACATTTTTCTAACGTACTAACTGGAATATCAGGCACTCTACCCAGAATACTGAGAATACTATTAGTAGTCTCCTCCCTTTGAATAATGCTATATCAATATGTTTCTTCCACTTTCCGTTTATTTTCAACGTCGTACCAAGATATTCAAAATGTTTCACGTTTTGAAGTATTTGATCTCAGTATTTCCATTCCTCTGCCCTGCCATAAACCGTCCTATTTTTGAACGTCATTGTTTTTGTCTTACTAATATTTACAGTCAATCCCCAATTCCTAGAGTATATTTACAGTAGGTCAAGACCTCTTTGCAATCCCTTGATTGTCTTGGAACAGATAATTAAACCATCTGCATACAACAGGAATGGGACTTTACATTTCTTATCTCCGGAGCCTCAATGCCTCCTTCTAGCATTATGGCTGCTATATCATCAACGAATAGATCAAATAGCATTGTTGACAAAATGCAGCCTTGTCTCACTCCCCGATTGGCTTGACTGCAACATATATATATATATATATATATATATATATATATATATATATATATGTTTCCGATACGCAACATGTAACATTTGTATTAAAAATATAAATTTCGTAACAAAGCAATAAAAAATACTGACCTAATAAATAACTAACGTTGCGGGGCAACGCCACTGAATGTGAAATTGAAAAAAATAAGTTTTTAATTTGAATTTGGTAAAATATGAATATTTCACAGATTAAATATATTTATAAACGAAAATTTGTGGAATGAACAATGCGCAACTTTTCCTTTATCAGGTAAATACTAAATACATTTACAAATACTATATTTATCATAGATTAAATGTTTGAAAATATATTATGTGTTGTACTGTTCACATTTGAAAGCTAACTGCTTACACATTATAACAAATTAAAATATAAAATTTGAAATGTTCTCTTTCATATATTCTTAGATAAGAAAATGTTATTCTAATTACAAACGTAACATTGAAATAAATATATTCCTGCTTTTAACTTATGTGTGTGTGTATATATATATCCATCCGTAGTAATTCTACCCGAGGGCAGAAGCTTCACTGCAATCATAGCATTTTTAGACTATGCTTGCAGATTTACTAGGGAATTGTAGGTGTGGTAGCTTCCCGTTGGTTTCCATTGGTTTCCACACCGGTGAAAGATGATAATGATGGTGATAATGATAAGGATGATGATAACGGTGGCCATATGATTTCGGGGACAGTTTGGGCCTTAAAGTTTTCCTGACATTCGTCTTACAGGTGGAGGAAAAACCCCGATAAAAACCTCACCCAGAAAAAGCTGCCCCGACCGGGGATCGAACCCGGGTCCGCTGCGTGAGCAAGGCAGCACGCTACCTCGAGACACCACAGCGGTGTACATTTATATATTCCTTCTTTTTTGTTTGTCTCTCACTCCGACCCGTTAATGTTCTAACTATGTCGAGGCATAATGGAAGTAGGTGCGAGTATTTTTTATTATTTACTAGTTAATAAACGGCGTGCGCTCCTACGACTAAATAAATAAAAATTAATGTGTTTTTCATGTTTAGTTGAATAATTAAAATGAAAAATAATTATAAATTTATATTTTTAGATACCCCGTGTTGATTATTCGGCGTTGCTTCGGGTATCTACTCATCCGGATTGACTTGGCATAAATGAAGCTGTTAAGACAAAATTCGTTATTGTGAATTATCCGTAAAATAATACCCGCCATGAGCTGCTATGCTTGAACAAGAATCTACGTATTTGTCTCGATCTTCTTGGCATCTTGAAAGACAAAACATGCTATTTTGAGTTATTCGTAAGAGTCAATACTAATAAAATGTATACCGGTATCAAATTTCGTTGAGGTGAATTAATTTTATATACACGATTTTAACAAAATTGAGGACGACGGTACCTGCCAAAACAGGTACATTTTAATTTCTAACTATTATCTTATATCCGTAAGAGATAAACATATGCTGTCGCGGACGTTTTTTGTATAGCTTTTTGAAATATTCAATTATGTGTTATATTTTTGTGTGTATTTGTTATGGTTTAGGCAGCGTAAGCAAATTTAATCGTCCAAAGAGCTACATTTTTCACATTTTTCACTACAAAGGGCGATTTTTAAGGATGTAGGACTTGAGTATCACAACTCTTTTTATAGCCCATGTTCATCCCGGGAATATCCTGAACATTTTGGAAAATAAAACCCATCACAATCGGAATCAACGGTATGGCCTCGCAAAAAGTACGAACAAACAAACAACCAAGAAACATAACAAACATTCATTTTTATATATTATATTATATATATATATACATACAATATAATAGTCCACCGCTGTGGTCTCGCGGTATCGTGCTGCCTTGCTCATGCAGCGGGCCCGGGTTCGATCCCCGGTCAGGGCAGTTTTTCTGGGTGAGGTTTTTATCGGGGTTTTTTTCTCACCTGTAAGACAAATGTCAGGAAACCTTTATGGCCAAAACGGTCCCCCGAAATCATATGGTCATCATCATCATCAATCATCCTTTCCCCGGTTGGAAAGCAACGGGAAGCTACCACATCTACAATTGCCTTGTAAAGCTGCAAGCATAGCATGAGAATGTTATTATTGCAGTGAAGGGCCTGCCTTCGGACAGAATTACTATAGGATGGATACATATAATATAGAAGTACGTTTTTTTTCTATATAACTTTTGAAAAGAATCAATTTTAAAAAGCATCCTTTCTTACAAAAAAAGTGTTATCTAAGTGAAAATAATTTACTCAGCAAGTACAAACAATGAACAATTTTGTTTTTTTTATGTATATTTAAATATTAAAAGGAGTTTTAAAATAGAAACTAATTTCATACTTATTATTTACTAGAGGTCGCACATCGGCCGAAATTTCTACAAGATTTTCTTTAATTTTTGTCACAATAATGTCATTTATGTACATTAATTCTTTATGTATTTAAAAAAACACGAACGATAGAAAAATGTATACTACTACTACTACTACAAGTACTACTACTAGTACTACCACTACTACTACTACTTCATCTAATATATAAAAATGAATGTTTGGTTGTTCGTACTTTAAGCCCGGCCATACCGTTGATCCGATTGTGAGGGTATTTTTCTTGCAAAATATTCAGGAAATTCCCGGGATGAACATAGGGCTATAAGTTAGTTGAGGTACTCAAGTCTTCCTACAACCCTAATGTGAAAAACGTAAGAAGTCCCCTTTGTTTACCCTTAAATGGCTTACGCTGCCTAAACCATAACAAATACACACAAAATTACTACTTTCCACAGTATCACAAAAACACTCTACAGAAATGTCCGCGACAGCATATGTATGTATCTTTTTAAGGATAATTCACAATATCTATCCGGCAAAGCCGGAGCGTAGATTTCATCACGGGGTATCTAAAAATAATAAGAATATAAATTTGTATTTATATTTTCCTTTTACTTATTCAACAAAATGCAACAAGAAAACACATCATCTATTTACGTGTAGCAAGCGCACGCCGGGTATTGGCTTATATATATTTATCATGTCATATTAAGCTTACATTGCCCAACGTCAAATATTTAATTATGAACACCCACGTATATAAATAAATAATATATATATATATTATATAATCTATATATATATATATATATATATGGGTGTAGTATATATATTATACTATATATAATATATATCTATGTTGTGTAGCATTAGTAATTCCTAGAAATACTAATTTGGTTATTATTTGGGACCACACAATAATCTATTGTTATACAGTGGTTAACGGTAACTCAAGGATTGGCAGGTTTATGTACCTTGCTAAGTGAAACTAATGTTTATTATAAAAGTGTAAATTTACAAACAATACATTTTGTAAAAGGAATGCTTGAGCCAATTTTAAAAACGTCCTTGGAAAATTAATATAAAAGGCCAAGAAATTTTATTGTTAACACAGTGTGGTCAATACCTCATACACACGCACACACCCAGTGGTTAGTCGCTCTGATACGATCACAGTGTGTGGCCTTTTCATTGTGCATTGTGTTGTTCATAAGAGGTTCACAGAATAAACCCGTTTAATTAACTAGACTACTCATTGTTACTGATCATCGAATTCCTTGTCCTTCACATCGGTAGAACCCAGAAATAGCTTAATCTAAAAACACGCCCCTAAAGAGACCCTTGTACTTTCTTTCGGCTTGCAAATGGCGTAACCCAACGTTGTGGCTCGAACATTAGATTAATCGCCCGAGTGATAGACATAAATAAATCAGTGACAGTGTGATCGAGAAAACCAGGTGACTGTGACCAACACGGACGCCAGATGCAGTGTGGAACGAGGATCAGCTGCAGACGCCGAGCTAAGAGGAACCAGACGCAGATCGAATCAACTGAAGGTATCGACATCAGTGGACGCGTAAGTCAAAAAAAGAAAGAAAATATAAATTAAATAGATTTTAAAAAATTTAGTGATAAATAAGGACAATATAGCCTGTGTGGTTTAAAATCTAGAGGTGAAACAAATGTTTGTAAGATAATATATGTATAATTGCACATTCCATAAAAGTAAATGATACTCAGAAATCATAAGAAGTTGATTAGCAAAAAGTCAAAAGTTAGCAATATGGAAAATATTAATTTAAATAATGAATTCGCGCAAGGACAGGGCAGTATGGAATCTCCAATTACAACTGATGTATGTGTAAATGAGGTTCGTTGTGAAAGTTCCATATCGGTAACCCAAGAAAGTAATGAAAATGTCCCGAGTAATGTTAATGAAACTCGAGATTCGCCCAATGCAAAATAGCTCCCAGATAAATGTTGAATATCTGATACAAGTAATACAAACGGCAAATAAGTCATTGAAAGATGAATTAATTGGATCGACTGAGTTAGTAAGGACCTAAATGGAGCAAACCAACAAGATAATGAGCGAGAAATTAAACATAGTTGTATACAACATGACCGAGAAATTAGTCACGGGTTGATAATGTAGTTCACAACCTCAGTATGACAGTTAATAATTTAAAAGACGAAAACGAAACTGTCCAAGTTGTACTGGCTAATGAGTCTAGGGAACGAACGGAAACAAATTGAAATAATGCGGGAGAAATTGACAAGCAAAATAAAGTATCAAGAAAATAAAATAAAGTCAATGGAAAATAACCAAAAAGAATCCGAAATAACGGTAACTAATCACATTAAAAAGATAAAGAGAATCGTGGAGGAAAATAATGAAATGGTAAATAAAAAATTATTGAGTTTTGGAGACGTAATGGGACAGGTACAAGGTCTAGACAAAAACTTAAATATACGATTGCAGAAAAATTTAACAAATACTCACGCGAGGTAACAATTGAGCCAAACAACTTGGAATTTTCGTGCTCGGAAAATACAGAGGTTATAGAAACGAACCAGCCGACTTAACCCTGAGAATATACGAATGTTAAGTCCGGCAGTTCAATCCACTAGTGATATAGCAGACAGAAGTGTAGGCCTATGTACAAACACACGATGCCCCAGTTCCAATCATATCTGTTGGATATACCAATGCCCAAATATGACCCCAAAGGACGATGATAACTCTATACAATTTTTAGAAGAGTTGGATAATTATTTGAAAATTAAAATGATCCCGACTTACCATTATATGTATGTAATCTGTAAGTGTCTGGTAAATCATGCGCTTAGTTGGGTAGAAGTGACCCTTAAAAGTGACACAGAGTATGACACCTTTAAACGCGCGTTCCGCAACAAATTTTTTAATGCAGAACGGCAAATGAGAATTCGTAATAAATTGCGCAATGGTATATTCACAGGAGATAACGACGTTGCATTCTCCGAGTATTTCCTGACGCTAGCGAAAAAGGCAAAATTGTTATCGCCCCCACCGTCTGAGGCTGAGTTAATACAGATGGCGATAAATCATTACCCAGTATCAATAAAACCAAGCCTAACAGTTTCAACAATAAGTGATATAAATCATATGCTAGAGTTACTTCAAACTTGAGAACCTATGTATGTAAAAACGGAGGTAAAGTACAGAGGAAGAGAGGGAAATGATACCAATGAGAATAAATTTGGTATAGATAAACACCCTAGTAAGAACTTGAAAGTGGACGTAGAGGCAGGTAGCTACGTCAAGGATAATTACAATTCCAGGGAGAATAGATACAATTCTAGGAACGGGAAGTATCATAAAAGAAAAGAAAACTGGAACAATAACCAGAGTAGACAAATTGAATACAGACGGCTCAATAATAATGCAAATAAGCAAATAAATATGTGTAGTATAGGCGGGGATGCTAAAATACAGCATAGACCCTTAGTAAACGGTAGATAGATTGTAGAAATAGAAATAGGTATATTCCTTATCACCTTATCACGATACAGAGTTTAGAAATTATCGGAGAAGTGACCATAAACTACGACAATTATGCAAGCATAATATTCGTAATTCTCATTATAATTCTCAAGGAACTGAGAGCATGTTGAATAGAAATCATTCTAATGACACACTCGGCCAAAACTCGAACTCAGGACCCATACCTTATGCACAGGCTAACCTAAGCGCCCACGCGGTCCCGTAATAACCACGAATGAGAGATAATGAAAGTCACGATTTAGGAGATCGTGCTGAGGATCCTTCAAACTAATAACGGATTCACTTAACAATGACCGAAGTGATGTCCTTAGCTTATCTTGTGAGCCCTTAACAATGTCACCCCTCTGAATGTTAAAAAGTATGGCATGGTGTGAATGTAACAGCAAGATGTATGCTTCCAAGTGTCTAATGATACAAGGATTGAATAAAGTGCAAAAGAAAAATTAATATGCAGAAGAGGACTATTACATATTACTAATAAGTATAAGGGTTTGTATTTTGTATTTAAACATTAAGAATTGTAAAAGATTCTAAACAAAATGATTATACAAAGAAATTATTGTTAAGTATATTGAAAGTTGTATGTACTATGTTTTCAAAGAATGGTCAGATAGTGGACTTTGAATCAAAAGAAAACAATTATTTTCAATTTTGTGTCTTTGGATCCACGAGGCATTTATGTAGCATTAGTAATTCCTAGAATTACTAATTTGGTTATTATTTGGTACCACACAATAAGCTTTTGTTATGCAGTGGTTAACTGTAACTCAAGGGTTGGCAGGTATATGTATTTGGGACCACACAATAAGATTTTGTTATGCAGTGGTTAATGGTAACTCAAGGGTTGGCAGGTATATGTATTTGGGACCACACAATAAGATTTTGTTATGCAGTGGTTAATGGTAAACTCAAGGGTTGGCAGGTATATGTATTTGGGACCACACAATAAGATTTTGTTATGCAGTGGTTAATGGTAACTCAAGGGTTGGCAGGTATATGTATTTGGGACCACACAATAAGATTTTGTTATGCAGTGGTTAATGGTAACTCAAGGGTTGGCAGGTATATGTATTTGGGACCACACAATAAGATTTTGTTATGCAGTGGTTAATGGTAACTCAAGGGTTGGCAGGTATATGTATTTGGGACCACACAATAAGATTTTGTTATGCAGTGGTTAATGGTAAACTCAAGGGTTGGCAGGTATATGTATTTGGGACCACACAATAAGATTTTGTTATGCAGTGGTTAATGGTAACTCAAGGGTTGGCAGGTATATGTATTTGGGACCACACAATAAGATTTTGTTATGCAGTGGTTAATGGTAACTCAAGGGTTGGCAGGTAATATGTATTTGGGACCACACAATAAGATTTTGTTATGCAGTGGTAATGGTAACTCAAGGGTATTTGGCAGGTATATGTATTTGGGAACCACACAATAGCTTTTGTTATACAGTGGTTAACGGTAAACTCAAGGATTGGCAGGTATATGTACCTTGCTAAGTGAAACTAATGTTTATTATAAAATTGTAAATTTGCAAACAATACATTTTGTAAAAGGAATACTTGAGCAAATTTAAAACGTCCATGAAAAATTAATATAAAAGGCCAAGAAATTTTATTGTTAACAAAGTGTGCTCAATACCTCATACACATGCACACATCCAGTGGTTAATCGCTCTGATACGATCACAGTGTGGCCTGTTGCTGGTAGCCCATATTAGTACATGCATTGTGGCCAGTGGCTACCTTACGAAAACAGAGTGGGCTAGTTTATCATGTTCTTAGTATTCGGAGGAGTCTGTTACTCTTCTTCTTCTTCTTCTTCCGAATGCAGTATTGGGTGATGATGCTCGTTCTGCGACTACAAAAACTGATCTTTCCATCGGTTGAAGGGTCTTCCGAGGTCTCTTTTGCCTTTAGGGTTGCGGTGGTAAATCATCTTTGGTAAACGGGAATTTGACATTCTCTGGACGTGTTGGAACCATTTAATCTGATAATTTTGTATATGTTCAACCATTTCCCTACTATTCCACTGCATCCTTATCTCATCACTTTTCATTCTATCCCTTAATGTTACTCCAGTTAGTGATCGGAGGAATCTCATTTGTGAACTATTAATGCGGGATTTATCTTTTGCTCGAAGTGTCCAGCATTCACTTCCGTATAGTAGAGCAGGTTTGGCTATGGCATTATGAAATCTGAATTGGATTTCTTTCCTCATTTGTTTTCCAAAATTTCTCCTAATTATACCATTTAATCTGTTATATTTTTCTAAATTTGTTTCCACATCTTTTTGATTATGAAACTGTGATATATTATTACCTAAATAATTAAAGTGTGTTACTTGTTCTATTGGTTTATCATTTTTTATTATTATTTTTACTCTCGAAAGTCCCTTTCCAGTGATTGCCATGAATTTGGTTTTATTTTCAGATATTTTCATGTTGTATTTTTCCAGGGTATTCTGCAATTTAAACACTGATCTCTGTTACTCCTATATTATTACGTAAAGTGGGAATCGATCGATCGTACGTAAATTTACTAAGGAGTCTAGATTTGTTCAAGTACCCTTCAAGACATATTAATTCATTGTGCATTGTGTTGTTCATAAGAGGTTCACAGAATAAACCCATTTTAATTAACTAGACTACTCGTTGTTACTGATCATCGAATTCCTTGTCCTTCACATCGGTAGAACCCAGAAATAGCTTAATCTAAAACACGCCCTAAAGAGACCCTGGTACTTTCTTCCGGCTGCATATATGTGTGTGTGTGTGTGTGCATTGATTTAATAAATAACATATATATATATATATATATATATATATATATATTTCCGATACGCAACATGTAACATATTTAATAAAAACATAAATTTCTAACAAAGCAATAACACGAATGTTGACGTAATAAAAAGCTTACGTTGCGGAGCAATGCCACTGAATGTAAAATTGAAAAAGTAAGTTATTAATTAGAATTTAATAAAATATAAATACTTCACAGATTAAATCTATTTATAACCGTAAATTTGTTGAATGAACAATGCGCAACTCTTCCTATATCAGGTAAATACTAAATATCTATATTAGATATTCCATTATTTATCATAGATTAAATATTTGAAAGTATATTACGTGTTGTACTGTTCATATTTGTAAGCTAACTGCTTACACATTTTAACAAATTTAAATATAAAATTCGAAATGCTCTGTTTTATATATTTTTAGATAAGAATATATTATTCTAATTCCAAACGTAACATTTAAATAAATATATTCCAGCTTGTAATTTATAATATATATATATATATATATATATATATATATATATAGATATATATACAGGGTGTATAAAAAAAAGGATGAAGCAAACTTACAAGGTTGAAAGTGCACGATAATAGAAGCAACAATGCCCCAGTAAACATGGGTCCGCAAACGAGCCGTTTACGAGATAATTACGAATGTATGGTTACAAGCCGCCACTGACTTAATTATAAACATCCTCCTAGTTAGTAGAAATGTATTTGAATTTAGACTTTATTATTAATTTTTCATCTCATTTAGTTCACATTTCACAGTACACTTCACTTATGGGTTACCTGTTAAAGGGGATGGTAAAGTGTCTTCCTTGCATCTGGATGCAATACTGAGCTCGTCTCTGCAATGAATGTCGAATTCTTTCGAAAACCACTTGATCATTTCTGAATTTTTGATAAGCATCTACTACTCTCTGCTCCAGTTCTTCAATCGTGTTAACGGGTGAGCTGTACACTTCGCTTTTGAGGTGACCCCAGACATAAAAATCCAAAGGATTTAGATTAGGTGATCTTGGAGGCCAAGGTACAGATCCGCCTCGACCTATCCATCTTTGGCCGTATCTGCACGTTTAGATGCCGTCTCACAGCAGCAGCAAAATGTGCCGGAGCTCCATCATGCATGTTACCACAAACTCCGACGTTGCTGAAGGAAACATCCTCAAGCAATCCTGGAAGATGACGCCGCAGAAACCTAAGGTACCTCCGTCCATTAAGTTTTCGTGGAAGAATGTGTGGCCCAATGAGATAATCACCTAGTACGACATGTTACAAAAATGAGCGTCAGTGGCGGCTTGTAACCATACATTCGTAATTATCTCGCAAACGGCTCGTTTGCGGACCCGTGTTTACTGGGAAATTGTTGCTTCTATTATCGTGTACTTTCAACCATATACGTTTGCGCCATCCTTTATGATACACCCTGTATATATGTATATATATATATATATATATATACATACATTAATGTTTCTATGAGTAATGGAAAATTTTACATCTTGGAAGTGAGTTACTAGCCCTTCTTCTTCGATGGGAATCTCTTTTAGTCTGGACCTTCTTCCATGACCTGCCAGGCATGGGAGGCCCTGTTGGTAGTTACATTACCTCCTGTATAGCTCGTGGAGTCGATCACATAGATAGAATGGAGAACAGTAGATTAGTGAAGAAAGTACGTGACTGGACACCTCAGAAAAAAGGTCTTTAGGACGACCACAACTACGATGGAAGGACTTAACCATATCCCGGACCTGTAGTGAATGAACACGCAACAAGCTGACAGATATCATGCGTAGAGGAAGAAGAAGTAGAATATATACATACACATCCCTTCTTATTGGTTTGTCTCTCACTCCGAACCGTCAATGTTCTATCTATGATGAGGCATAATGGAAATAGGTGCGAGTATTTTTTATTATTACGAGCTAATACACGCGCGTGCGCTGCTACGCCTAATTAAATGAAAACTAATGTGCATTTATGTTTAGTTGAATAAGTAGAAGGAAAAAAAATAATTATAAATTTATATTTTTTATGCTCCGTGCTGATTATCCGGCATTACTACGGAATCTACTCATTCCTTTCTTCTTGGCATAAATGAGCTAAAAGACAAAATTAGTTATCTGTGTGTTACCGTAAAAGTAACACGTCATGTGCTACTATGTTTGCAAAGAATCTACGTTACTTGTCTCTATCTTCTTGGCACCAATGAAAGACAAAAATGGCTATTGTGAGTTATCCGTAAGAGTCAACACTAATAAAATGCATATCAAATTCCGTTGAGGTGAATTAATTTTATATACAACCATTTTAACAAAGTTGAGGACGGCACCTGCCACAACAGGTACATTTCAATTTTTTAACTATATCCGGAAGAGATAAGCATACGCTCTAGCGGACGTATTTTGTAGAGCTTTTTGAGATATTCAATTCTGAGTACGTTAATTTTGTTATTTGTTATGGTTTAGGCAGCGTACGCCATTTAAGCGTCCGAAGAGTTACATTTTCACGTTTTTCACTATAAAGGGCGATATTTAAGGGTGTGCGAGTTCAGTATCACAACTCTTTTATAGCCTGTGTTCATCCCGGGAATCTCCTGAACATTTTGTAAAAAACCACCCATCAACAATCGGATCAACGGTATGGCCGCGAATAAAGTGCAAAAAAACAAAACAAACGTTCATTTTGTATATATATAAATATATAATATAGAATTCAGTTTTTTTTTTCCTTTACAAACTCTTGAATGAATATATTTTTTTAAAAAGCATTCCTACTATAGGTAACGTTTTTTTTTTTGTAGAAAGGAATCTTTTTAAAAATGATTTAATTCAAGAGTTATAAAGAAAAAAAAAAACTTATTTCTATATTATATACATACATATATATAAATTGATCTGATTTTATAAAAATGAATGTTTGTTTGTTTGTTTCTACTTTATGCGCGGCCATACCGTTGATCCGATTGTGATGGTTTTTTTTTTTTTTGCAAATGCTCCGTAGATTCCCGGAATAAACAGGCTATAAAAGTAATTGTGAAACTGAACTAGCACACCCCTTAAATATCGCCCTTTATAGTGAAAAAACGTGAAAAATGTAGCTCTTTGGACGCTTAAATGGCTTACCTTGCCTAAACCATAACAAATAACAAAATTAACGTACTCAGAATTGAATATCTCAAAAAGGCGACAAAATACGTCCGCGACAGCGTATGTTTATTCTTTCCCGGATATATAAGATAATAGTTAAAAATTGAAATGTACCTGTTGTGGCAAGTGCCGTCCTCGACTTTGTTAAAATGGTGTATATAAAATTAATTCACCTCAACGGAATTTGATATGCATTTTATTAGTATTGACTCTTACTGATAACTCACAATAGCCATTTTTGTCTTTCATTGGTGCCAAGAAGATAGAGACAAGTACGTAGATTCCTTTGGATACATAGCAGCACATGGCATGTATACTTTTACGGGTAACTTACAATAACTAATTTTGTCTTTCAGTCTCATTTATGCCAAGAAGGATGAGTAGATTCCACAGCAATGCCTGATAATCATCTAAGAAAATAAATTTATAAATTATATTTATTCTACTTATTCAACTAAACATAAATGCACATTAATTGTCATTATTTAGGCGTAGCAGCGCACACTGTGTATTAGCTCGTAAATAATGAAAAAAATACTCGCACCTACTTCCATTATGCCTCGACATATATAAAACATTGACGGTTCGAAGTGGGAGACAAGCCAATAAGAAGGGATGTGTATGTATATATATATATTCTTCTTCTTGTTCTTCTTGTTCTCCTTCTTCTTCTTCTATGCATGAAAGCTGGCAGCTTGTTGTGTGTTCACTCGCTACAAGTCCGGGATATGGAGACATCCTTCCATCGTAGTTGTGCTCGTCCTAAAGGCATTTTCTGCTGAGGTGTCCAGTCACGTACTTTCGTCACTAATCTACTGTTCTCCATTCTATCTATGTGATCGACTCCATGAGCTATACAGGCGGTAATGTAACTGCCAACAGGGCCTCCCATGCCTGTCAGGGTCACGAAAGAAGGTCCAGACTAAATGAGAGAAGAAGGGCTGGTAACTCACTTCCAAGATGTAAAATTTTCAATTACTCATATAAATATATTATGTGTATATTATTATATTATTATTCTATCTTCTTGTATATATATATATATATATATATATATATATATGTGTGTGCGTGGTGTGTGTGTGCGCGCGCGCCTGTGTGTGTGCGCGTGCGTGCGTGCGAGCGAGCGTGTGCGCGAGCGTGCGTGTGCGCGTGCGTGTGTGGTGTGTGTGTGTGTGTGTGTGTGTGTGTGTGTGTGTGTGTGTGTGTGTGTGTGTGTGTGTGTGGTGTGTGTGTGTGTGTGTGGTATGATAAGAAAAATAAATGCCTGGACGGGATTCGAATCCCGTCCAAGCATTTATTTTTCTTATCATACCATATTAAGCTTGCATTATTCATTGTTAAACATTTAATTATATACATATATATATATATATATTATATATTATAAATTACAAGCAGAAATATATTTATTCAATGTTACGTTTGGAATTTGAATAATATATTCTTATATAAAAATATATATAAAACATAACATTTCGAATTTTATATTTAAATTTGTTAAAATGTGTAATCAGTTAGCATACAAATTGAACAGTATACACGTAATATATTTTCAAAACATTTAATCTATGATAAATATGGTATTTCTAAAATACGTATTTAGTATTTGCCTGTTAAATAACAGTTGCGCATTGTTCATTCAACAAATTTACGGCTTTATAAATAGATTTAATCTGTTTTTGTATTTGTATTTTATTAAATTCTAATTAATAACTTACTTTTTCAATTTTACATTCAGTGGCGTTGCTCCGCAACGTAAGTTTTTATTACAAACATTTTTGTCATTGGTTTGTAAGAAATGTATATTTTTAGTTAAAATGTTACATGTTGCGTATCGAAATAATATATATATATATATATATCTATATATATATATATCTATATGTGTGTTATTTATTACATCTATGCACACACACACACACACACACCACACACACACACACAACATATATATATACATAATTATTTATTTATTTATTTATTTATGTGTGTTATAATTAAATTTTTGACGTTGGGCAGTGTAAGCTTAATATGACATGATAAGAATACATATAGCTAATACCCGGCGTGCGCTGCTACACCTAAAGAGATTATGTTGTTTTTCTTTTCTCTTTTTTTTTTGTTGCATTTAGTTGAATAAGTAAAAGGAAAAATAAATATAAATTTATATTCCTATTATTTTTAGATACTCCGTGATGATTAACCGGCGTTGCCCGGAAATCTACGCATCCATATTTTATTATCATTAATAAAAGACAAAAATGGATAGATATTGTGAATTATTCTTAAAAGATAGAAACATATGCTGTCGCGGACTTTTCTGTAGAGTTTTTTTGAGATATCCAATTCTGTTTGCAGTAGTAATTTTGTGTATTTGTTATGGTTTAGGCAGCGTAAGCCATTTAAGGGTAAACAAAGGGGACTTGTTACTTTTTCACTCCAAAGGGTGTTTTATTAGGGGTGTAGGATTTGAGAACCTCAACTCACTTATGTTCATCCCGGGAATCTCCTGAACATTTTGCAAGAAAGAAACCATCACAATCGGATCAACGGTATAAAGTACGAACAAACAAACATTCATTTTTATATATTAGATGAAGTAGTAGTAGTAGTAGTAGTAGTAGTAGTAGTATACAGTTTCCTATCGTTTGTATTTTTTTAATAAATCAAGAATTAATGTACATAATGTACACAGTCATTCCCTCAGGCTCCTCTGCGTAGAGTAACTGAATAAATTGATAAATCCCAATGCCATTCAATAAAAATCATAAACAATTAGAAAGACCATTGAGAGAAGCAGTTGTCAGACTTAGTGTCAAGAGTATACTTAAATTAATCAGGGAAGCGAGTAGAATACTATTATGAAAGGATAAATGGCAAATAAAATGATCCGACGAAATTAGCATTAATGGAAAATAAAGGACTAGTCACTAACAAGATAGAGAGAACTCAGGTAATGCCACCCTTTCTTTTGTGAAGGCGGAAGTGACCGACACATACACAAAGAGTTATAATGTTGACAAAATTCTTTATTCTCAGGGTTTTACTGCCACTCTTTGGTGAGATTGAATTTAACAGCTTTGCGATGACAGTCAGAACACAATAACTGAATATATGACCGGGGATTTCAACTTGGGACAAACAACGCTAGTAAAAAGTGTGGGAAGGGAGACACCTCTAGCGTTAGGGCCTACTAGAAGTAAAGATCAATGACCTAGGAAAACCCAGTGGCCTAAGTAACAAACTTGTGACCCGACTGTACGTGAAGCCAGCACGGATAGGGCCCAACCTCCGACGGCAAAATCACCAATAACAAATTTGTAACACCTTCTCAGATTATACAATGAGAACACATTAACCAATCATATTATTTGTTACGTGCACCTAAGCGCTGATCTCAGGTCCACGATGTCGATATAGTGGGAGAACATAATTTACGTAATAGGCGAGGGAGACGAACCTCAGACACTTGTGCTTGTGCTCCGGGTATGGCCCACGTCATCATCTAACTTAAATTTAAGGATTTATAATTTTCACGGAAGTATTTCGAGTTTCCGGATTTTAACATTTTTATTAATCCCAAAGATAAAATTAGAGTGTTCGCGAGTGAGCATAACAGTTCTCGCGACGCCATCGCTGATTGTGAGATCAGTGCTAGTGAATATAATTAAAACATGTACAGTGTTATCCATTTCGAGTGTTTCAAGATATAATAAATTACATTCAACACAGTGTATTCGACACAATTAATTCTGCCCGACGAAGTCCTCATGGAATCCATGAATAAAAACCTCATGTCTAACGATATTTAAACCTGAGCAAACCGAATACCCAAATTCCCCAGTGAACCGAGGAAGTCCGTTATAAATCCGGCGCCCACCAAATCCTTTATTATCCAAACAAACCTGGGATTGACCCATAATCCTATCACATACTGCCACTCAACATTGGGGCATTACAATAATCCCTGTCCCATATTGGCTCCCTAACGTGCGGGCAGAATAGGTCGTAAAAGTGAAAGACACTAATAGAAATTAAACAACGGCAGAACGACTAAAAATATCCCACAACCACGAGGCAACCCGGACAATGAAGATGATGGCAACAAGCTGACAACCCAGGATGCGGAACGAGAAGGCAACGACCGAGAGAAGGATTCAGTAAGTGACTTGACAACAGTACCAAAGGTAGAAAAAATCAGAAAAAAATCAATATCACAGTGATTAAACTAAATATATATGTGTGTGTGTGTGTGTGTGTGTGTGTGTGTGTGTGTGTGTGTGTGTGTGGTGTGTGTGTGTGTGTGTGTGTTGATGTTGTTAAGAAATATGAATAGAAAGGGTCAGGCAAATATAGATAAAAAATGGATAGGAAACACGAAGAGGTTAGGGAGAATGTTTGTGGGCAAATTATTGAAGGAGAGAATGAAATTGTAAGAATGGGAGAGGGTAATGAAGACGTTACATAGAACTCAGAGCAGAGCACAAGGGAAAGTAGTGAAAGCTATGTAGGAACAGGATCTAGAGGTGAAGTAGAAGACAAGGGAAATCCAAGCATCGATCCCATAAAATACATGAAAATACTAAGGTCGAGAATGGAGGCGATGGAGAGGGATAGGAAACAGGAACTTGAAACTTGGAAAGGAGAGATGGAGAGAAGTAGGAAACAGAATTTAGAGGCGATGAAGAGAAATACGAAACAGGAACGAGATGGAGAGAAGTAGGAAACAGGATTTAGAGGCGATGAAGAGAAATACGAAACAGGAACTTGAAACTTGGAAAGGAGAGATGGAGAGAAGTAGGAAACAGGATTTAGAGGCGATGAAGAGAAATACGAAACAGGAACTTGAAACTTGGAAATGAGAGATGGAGAGAAGTAGGAAACAGAATTTAGTTGAGTTGAAAGAAACATTAAGGGATGAGTTGGGAAAGAACAGAGAGATGTTAGAAGCAAACATAAATGAATCATCAGCGCATATGGGAATAAAGGTAAATAAAACGGAAGAAAAACCTAAGAAAGACTTAGAGAAAACAGAAGGCAGGACAATAAGCCTAATGAGAACCGATATGGTTAACAATATAATAACGTTACGAACTAATCTACGGGAGAAACAAAAGGAATTAAAAGGGGAAATAGAACGAGTAGACAATAATGTGCCCTGTAGATTAGAGAACTCGGACAAAAGGGTGAAAGATATGTGTGTACCTGTACAAAAGCTAGCCGACGAGCAAGAAACACTAAAGCTCCACGTAACTCAGAAAATTGCAGAGCAGGATAAACGCTCTGAATTGATTCAAACAATAGTAGATCCTAGATTTAATGAGTTAGGCACTAATAGAGAACAGAAAGTGATCAATCAAATTAGCAAACTAAACGATGAAATAAGTGTCCTCACAGAGAAAATTAATAGTGTGGATGTCAAAAGGATAGGACCCCCGAAAATGAATCACACGCGTCGGAGAGTGTTTCTTGGGCGACGGCTAACCATGAAACATATGCACATACAGAAGTACTAGGGAACCCGGAGATCGCTAGTAATTCTGTGGCGCATACTAACCTAGACGACAGAAGTAAAAATAATTTGAAAAAATTTGACAAAAGTCTAGCTATTATATGTAAATTTGAGAATAAGATTGAGGCTGTAAAAACCCGAAAAATTGAACTTAAAGATGCATGAACCAGTTTTTACGGGGTTCGAACTCAATACTAACTGAAATCAGGACATGAATGCAAAGTAGTAATAATAACTAATAGTAAATGTTATATTGGATAGTATCAATAAAGTGATAGACATATCTCAATTATAACGATTAATTAAAATAAAGGAAACTAAGAAAGTAATTAAATATATCCCTAGATTATATCGATAATTGGCGAGAGGAAAGGGCGCAATAACTGTGGAAAAAAATGAAATACCGATTTGGATATTAATCATGGTAATATTCTCATATTGATGAATATGGTGTAATTAATTTAATTAGTATAGATATATAACACATTGTCTCATTGTCTCACTGGCACTATCGAACCCGTAGGTTCATGGCCGCGCGGACATAAGCTCTCCATATATCCCTATCCTGAGCCAATGTTGATATATAACACATGCATGTCAAATTTCAGCTAAGATTGAGTGTGGTTAATACATTTTTTGTTTGGAACTTAACAATGGAGAATGGATCAATGTTTTTTAAACGCCTAATAATAATAATAAGTAATAATAATAATAGTAAGAGTAATAATAATAATAATAATAATAATAATAATATAATAATAATATAATAATATATTAGATAGCTGGTTTCAAATATGTTTAAAACATAATTAGCACTGATAAGCTACGTTCATTAAATGAAATCAGGGTGTAATACTATCAATAATAAATATTATTCTTAACTGAAATCACCTGACGTTGTAGGCATTAAAACTAACTGAGATATTTGAAGAGAAAAATTTTCGCCTAGACCGAGGCTCGAACCCGGGACCCTTGGCTTTCCGGGCCAAGTGCTCTACCAACTGAGCTACCGAGGCGAGTTGCGATCTAGACGCAATTTTTCTCTTATATACGTTGTAATTCCCTCGCGCCTATCTTTGCTTCTATCTTCTTGTGACCCAACTGTACGTGAAGCCAGCACGGATAGGGCGCAACTTCCGACGGCAAAAATCACCAATAACGAATTTGCAACACCTTCCCAGATTATAGCCTACTATAAGAATACATTAAATAAAATCAGGGGGAGAATAATTCATCGACAAGATACGCCGGTTCCTTAGTATGATTTGGGAAAAGGAAGCTCTCCCAAATGAAAGGAAATAATCAATTATCGAACCAATTTATAAGAAATGAGATAAAACTGATTACAACAACTACAGGGGCATCTCATTACTTTCAACTTCGTACAAAATTCTAACAAATATATTAGTCAGCAGACTTGCTCCCTATATTGATGACATTCTAGGAGATCATCAATGTGCATTTAGAAGAAACAGGTCTACTACAGATCAGATTTTTAGTATAAGACAAATTTTAGAAAAGAAATGGGAATATAATGGTACTGTACATCAACTATGTGTAGACTTCAAAAAAGCATAAGATTCAATTGAGAGGGAGAAGTTATATAGTATCCTGCTGGAGTTCGGAATTCCTAAAAAGTTAGTTAGACTTATACGAATATGTCTAAATGGCACAAAGAGTAGAGCGCGTGTAGGCAAACAGTTTTCGGACACTTTTGAAATCCAGAACGGGTTGAAGCAAGGAGATACAATATCTCCTCTACTATTTAATTTTGTACTAGAGCATGCCATTAAATCTTTAGAGAATGAGGAAGGCTTACAACTGAATGTTATTAATAAGCTGTTAGTTTATGCTGATGATGTAGTATTGTTGGCCGATAGCGAGGAGATACTAAAGGACAACACGCACACGCTATTGAGTAACACTGAGAAATTAGGACTGGAAGTAAATATCAATAAAATTAAATATATGGTCACACGTAGAAATACATTATATAATGGAAATGGACAGCTAATGACAAATGAGAGAAATTTTGAGGAAGTGGCTGAATTCAAATACCTAGGAACAGAAATCTAACAATGAACTACGTGGTCTTTATAGGAAGCCAGATATAACAAAAACAGTTAAGTCTCGTAGACTGTGATGACATGACATGTTGTACGTATGGGGAATGAAAGATTTGCATGGAAGCTTCTTGTAGGAAAACCAGTGGGAAAACGCCCAGTTGGTAGACCAAGAATGAGGTGGGAGAATAAATTAACTATGATTTGAGGGAATGATTGGAAAGCATTAGCTCAGGATAGGGATGTATGGAGAGCATATGACCGCGCGGCCATGAACCTACGGGTCCGATAGTGCCAGTGAGTAAGTAAGTAAGTAAGTAAGTAAGTAAGTAAGGAACAATAATCACAAATCGGAATGAGATGCACAAAGAAATTAAACATAGGCTCAATTCTGGAAATGCGTGCTATTATGCATTGCAGAGACTATTGATGTCCCAACTCCTTTCAAAAAACGTTAAACTGAAAATATATAAAACTATTATTCTACCAGTTATATTATATGGGTGCGAAACATGGACTCTTACTTTAAGGGAGGAAAGGAGATTACAAGTAAGCCTACTTGAGAATAAAGTACTTAGGAAAAACTTTGGACCAAAGAGAGATGAACAAACAGGCGAATGGAGAAGACTTCATAACAATGAACTACATGGTCTTTATAGGAAGCCAGATATAATAAGAACAGTTAAGTCTCGTAGACTGCGATGAGCAGGACATGTTGCACGTATGGGGAATGAAAGACTTGCATGGAAGCTTCTTGTAGGAAAGCCAGAGGGAAAACGCCCAGTTGGTAGACCAAGAATGAGGTGGGAGAATAAATTAACTAGGATTTGAGGGAATGATTGGAAAGCATTAGCTCAGGATAGGGACGTATGGAGAGCATATTTCCGCGCGGCCATGAACCTACGGGTTCGATAGTGCCAGTTAGTAAGTGAGTAAGTAAGGAACAATAATCACAAATAGGAATGAGATGCACAAAGAAATTAAACATAGGCTCAATTCTGGAAATGCGTGCTATTATGCATTGCAGAGACTATTGATGTCCCAACTCCTTTCAAAAAACGTTAAACTGAAAATATATAAAACTATTATTCTACCAGTTATATTATATGGGTGCGAAACATGGACTCTTACTTTAAGGGAGGAAAGGAGATTACAAGTAGGCCTACTTGAGAATAAAGTACTTAGGAAAAACTTTGGACCAAAGAGAGATGAACAAACAGGCGAATGGAGAAGACTTCATAACAATGAACTACATTGTCTTTATAGGAAGCCAGATATAATAAGAACAGTTAAGTCTCGTAGACTGCGATGGGCAGGACATGTTGCACGTATGGGGAATGAAAGACTTGCATGGAAGCTTCTTGTAGGAAAGCCAGAGGGAAAACGCCCAGTTGGTAGACCAAGAATGAGGTGGGAGAATAAATTAACTAGGATTTGAGGGAATGATTGGAAAGCATTAGCTCAGGATAGGGACGTATGGAGAGCATATTTCCGCGCGGCCATGAACCTACGGGTTCGATAGTGCCAGTTAGTAAGTGAGTAAGTAAGGAACAATAATCACAAATAGGAATGAGATGCACAAAGAAATTAAACATAGGCTCAATTTTGGAAATGCGTACTATTATGCATTGCAGAGACTCTTGATGTCCCAACTCCTTTCAAAAAACGTTAAACTGAAAATATATAAAACTATTATTCTGCCAGTTATATTATATGGGTGCGAAACATGGACTCTTACTTTAAGGGAGGAAAGGAGATTACAAGTATTTGAGAATAAAGTATTTAGGAAAAATTTTGGAACAAAGAGAGATGAACAAACAGATGAATGGAGAAGACTACATAACAATGAACTACATGGTCTTCATAGGAAGCCAGATATAATATGAACAGTTAAGTCTCGTAGACTGCGATGGGCAGGACATGTTGAACGTATGGGGAATGAAAGACTTGCATGGAAGCTTCTTGTAGGAAAGCCAGAGGGAAAACTCGCCGTTGGTAGACCAAGAATGAGGTGGGAGAATAAATTAACTATGATTTGAGGGAAGTATATTATACAGGGAATGATTGGAAAGCATTAGCTCAGGATAGGGATGTATGGAGAGCTTATGTCCGCGCGGCCATGAGCCTATGGGTTCGATAGTGCCAGTGAGTAAGTAAGTAAGTAAGGAACAATAATCACAAATAGGAATGAGATGTACAAATAAATTAAACATAGGCTCAATTTTGGAAATGCGTGCTATTATGCATTGCAGAGACTCTTGATGTCCCAACTCCTTTCAAAAAACGTTAAACTGAAAATATATAAAACTATTATTCTGCCAGTTATATTATATGGGTGCGAAACATGGACTCTTACTTTAAGGGAGGAAAGGAGATTACAAGTATTTGAGAATAAAGTATTTAGGAAAAATTTTGGAACAAAGAGAGATGAACAAACAGATGAATGGAGAAGACTACATAACAATGAACTACATGGTCTTTATAGGAAGCCAGATATAATAAGAACAGTTAAGTCTGGTAGACTGCGATGGGCAGGACATGTTAAACGTATGGGGAATGAAGGACTTGCATGGAAGCTTCTTGTAGGAAAGCCAGAGGGAAAACGCCCAGTTGGCAGGCCAAGAATGAGGTGGGAGAATAAATTAACTATGATTTGAGGGAAGTAGATTATACAGGGAATGACTGGAAAGCATTACCTCAGGATAGGGATGTATGGAGAGCTTATGTCCGCGCGACCATTAACCTACGGGTTCGATAGTGTCAGTGAGTAGTAGTAGTATGTTCTGTTTTTCATATTTTTAGATAAGAATATGTTATTCTAATTACAAACGTAACTTACTTACTTACTCACTGGCACTATCGAACCCGTAGGTTAATGGTCGCGCGGACATAAGCTCTCCATACATCCCTATCCTGAGCTAATGCTTTCCAGTCATTCCCTGTATAATCTACTTCCCTCAAATCATTGTTAATGTTGTTCTCCCACCTCTTTCTTGGTCTACCAACTGGGCGGTTTCCCTCTGACTTTCCTACAAGAAGCTTCCATGCACGTCTTCCATTCCCCATACGCGCAACATGTCCTGCCCATCGCAGTCTACGAGACTTAACTGTTCTTATTATATCTGGCTTCCTATAAAGACCATGTAGTTCATTGTTATTCTCCATTCGCCTGTCTGTTCATCTCTCCTTGGTCAAAAAAATTTTCCTAAGTACTTTATTCTCAAAAATTCGTAATCTCATTTCCTCCCTTAAAGTAAGAGTCCATGTTTCGCACCCATATAATATAACTGGTAGAATAATAGTTTTATATATTTTCAGTTAAACGTTTTTTGAAAGGAGTTGGGACATCAAAAGTCCCTGCAATGCATAACAGCACGCATTTCCAGAATTGAGCCTATGTTTAATTTCTTTGTGCATCTCATTCCTATTTGTGATTATTGTTCCTAGGTATTTGAATTCAGCCACTTCCTCAAAATTTTCCTCATTTGTCATTAGCTGTCCATTTCCATTATATAATGCATTTCTACGTGTGACCATATATTTAGTTTTATTGATGGTTACTCCCAGTCCTAATGTCTTAGTGTTACTCAATAGTGTGTGCGTGTTGTCCTTTAGTATCTCCTCGCTATCGGCCAATAGTACTACATCATCAGCGTAAACTAACAGCTTATTAATACCATTGAGTTGTAAGCCTTCCTCATTCTCTAAAGATTTAATGGCATGCTCTAGTACAAAATTAGATAGTAGAGGAGATAGTACATCTCCTTGCTTCAACCCATTCTGGATTTCAAAAGTGTCCGAAAACTGTTTGCCTACACGTACCTTACTGTTTGTGCCATTTAGACTCATTCGTAAAAGATTAACTAACTTTTTAGGAATTCCGAACTCCAACAGGATACTATATAACTTCTCCCTCTCAATTGAATGATATGCTTTTTTGAAGTCTACACATAGTTGATGTACAGTACCATTATATTCGCATTTCTTTTCTAAAATGTATCTTATACTAAAAATCTGATCTGTTGTAGACCTGTTTCTTCTAAATGCACATTGATGTTCTCCTATGATGTCATCAATATAGGGAGTAAGTCCGCTTACTAATATATTTGTTAGAATTTTGTACGAAATTGAAAGTAATGAGATGCCCCTGTAGTTGTAGCAATCAGTTTTATCTGCTTTCTTATAAATTGGTACGATAATCAATTCTTTCCATTCATCTGGAAGAGCTTCCTTTTCCCAAATCATACTAAGCAACCGGTGTATCTTGTCCATCAATTTTTCTTCCCCTTATTTTATCAGTTCTGCTGGGATCTCATCTGAATCTGATGATTTATACATCTTCAATTGTTCTACCGCCATTTCAACCTCTAATGCACTTGGTTCTGAGACTAGCATTTCTGCTGTCTGTAAATTATCCTCCGCAATGTCCTGTTCTGTATGTACATTTAATAGCTGAATAAAGTAACTTTCTCATCCATTTAATATACTCCTGGAATCGGCAATCATTTCCCCATTTTCATTCCGAATTATGTTTATTCTAGCCTGAAACCCTTTCTTCTCTATACTAATTCCCTGATATAATTTTCTAATGTTCCTATTTTTTGCATTCATTTCAGGATCATTATCCTTCTCTCTCAGATATTCCCTCTTTTTACTCTTTAGTAGTCTGATGGTTTCCCGTCTAATACTACCCAATTGCTCTAAATGTACCTCATTTGGCTCGTGTAACAATTTCAATTTTGCTAGCTTTCTTTTCTTTACAATGTCGGCACATTCCTCATCAAACCATTACTTGTTTTGCCTCTTTTTTAAATACCCAATGCTTTCTGATGCTGACAATTTAATAGTATATCTTATAGTCTCCCATTTTTTTATTTATATCAGTTTATTCTTCGTTTGTCATCTAAAGATTCCATTACATCAAATCTATTAGCAATTTTGATTTGGTATTCTTGCCGCATTTCATCATTTTTCAAGTTTTTTAATTCAAATTTTTCAGAATCGTGTTTAGCGTTTATTCCTCTCATAAGCGACAGCCGTTGTCTGATTTTCACCCTGACCAGATGATGATCCAAATTGCAGTCTGTCCCTCTAACTGATCTAACATCGATTATGCTACTATGCCAGCCTTTGTCCACTAATATATGCTCTATCTGGTTCCGAGTTTCTCCATCTGGAGATGTCCAGGTGTATTTATAAATATCCTTAGGCTGAAATGTTGTGCTCATAACAATGAAATTTTTTTGATTTGCCAAAGGGTAATTACAAACGTAACATTGAAATAAATATATTCCTGCTTGAAATTTGTATATATATATATATATATATATATATATATATATATATATATATACACACACACATACACATCCCTTCTTCTTTGTTTGTCTCTCACTCCGACCCGTCAATGTTCTATCTATGTCGAGGCATAATGGAAGTAGATGCGAGTATTTTTTTATTACTTACTAGCTAATACACGGCGTGCCCTGCTTAGCATAAATATGTGAAAATTATGTCCTTTTTATGTTTAGTTGTATAATTAAAAGGAATAATAATTATAATTTTGTATTGTTAGATACCCCGTGCTGATAATCTGGCGTTGCTCGGGAATCCACTCATCCCGATCTTCTTGGCATAAATGAGCTGAAAGACAAAATCCGTTATTGTGAGTTATCCGTAAAATAATACCCGCCATGTGCTGCTATGCTTGCACAAGGGTCAACGTACTTGTATCGATCTTCTTGGCATCAATCAAAGACAAAAATGGCTATTGTGAGTTATCCGTAAGAGTCAATACTAATAAAATGGATATTAAATTCTGTTGAGGCGAATTAATTTTATATACACCATTTTAACGAAGTTGTGGACGGCACGTACCAAAACAGGTACATTTCAATTTTTAACTATTATATTATATCCGCAAGAGGTAAACATATGCTGTCGAGGACGTTTTTGTAGAGCCTTTTGAGATATTCAATTCTGTGTACATTAATTTTGTTTATTTGTTATGGTTTAGGCAGCGTAAGCCATTTAAACGTCCAAAGGGCTACATTTTTAAGTTTTCACTACAAAGGGCGATTTGTAAGGGTGTAAGAGTTGAGTATCACAACTCTTTTATAACCTACATTCATGCCGGGAATCTCCTGAATTTTTTGCAAAAAACCCCATCACAATCGTATCAACGGTATGGCCGCGCATAAAGTACGAACAAACAAACAAACATTAATGTATATATATTGTAAGCCGAATTTTCGTCCATGTTATTTTATTTTCAAATGTGAACTAAATATTTCATCAAATCTAAATTATTTAATTTAGGCCCATTATTCGACATAATGATGTAATAATTATGAAAATATCGTGTTTAGTCTTAATTTTTTCAGAAATGCATTTGCAATCTAATGATCATATTAATGAAATAATTTTATGGATTATATGAAAGCTGATTTTTTATAAATGACTAAAACAACTCATGTTGTTAGATTTCGGTTATTTCAGTATAGATGGCGCCAGAAAGTCTGAAAGACGTATGGTATGACAAACGAATGCATGGACAGCAGGTACCCGGTACAATAGGAAGTTAGAGATACCAATTTCATTGTTAATAGAAATATATCAGAACGTATATTTGAAAACAGATTAGAAAGTCAAATTAAAATAATGTCTATGAATAACAAGTATGACAGAATGTTGACAACTGGAGTTTTGTTATAAAGTTTCAAATTAAAAGTTTGACACATATATTAGTTAAAAGATCACTACGAATAACACATTAAAATTAAGAGAAATTAACAGTTTTTATATTGGCAGTTAGGCTTTAATAGAAAACCCAAAGGCCTAACTATGAACAATCTTGGCAACATTGTCAGCAAGTAGCGGGAGATGGAAACGCCTATTATTAGCTGCGTCACAAACAGAAACAAAGAAAATTCACACCCTTTATTTATATGTAATATAAATCCACATATGTATAAACCAATAGGAATTAATTGTAACCCCTTCTCCTATAGCGATCAGAACGATTGAAGGAATACCGAAGTTTTCAATATATAAAACTGAGACGGGTACAAAATACTAGCCTCCCAGCTAGCCAAGGGAGAATGTCTATAAAGCCTTGTTTAACTGCGGGAAAATAACGACCGCTTCTAGTTCAAATACTAACAAATTAAGTTATCGAAGAAGTTAAATATTTGAACAGAATATCGTAATAAATCGATACTTAACCGTATTTTTTATATTACAATATTGATAGCAATAATACTTCTTTATTCCGTCGCGAAGTCAGATAGCTTATAACATCACATCAGTAAGTGTTTTCATTATATTGAATTGTCTGTATAGTGACTCCTATACAAAATAAGTAGATTGATTTGTGGCTACAATTATTGATGAAACGATCGCTGCTCGCACAAATTTTCCTCGTTATTCCCTGAGATAAAGTGATCCTCATCGCTCATCGAACCCAACAACCTGACTAGACCGCGAGCCCAAAATTCTCACATTACGAGAAATCCTGTAATAAATCCCACAATAAAAACCTTCTCCAAATTACTTCCCAACGTGCGGGCAGAATAAATTCGTGTTTACAAAATAAATAAACAACCGACGGAAAACCCCACGGAACAAGAGTCAGCAGGGCAAGCTAATCAGCTAATCGGAGAAAAGGAAGGCAATAATCCTACTACCCAGCAGAAGGAAGGCGACGAATAGAAGAAACCAGACACATGTAAGTCCCACCGAAGCTGAAGCCAAAGGTACAGACACTCCATCATATTCAGGTAAATAAAGGAACATTAATTTATGTTACTTAGAAGTGGTATCAAGATAGCATATTCAAACTAAAAAACAAAATGGATAGGAAGCACGAGGAGATGAGTGAAAATGCGTGTCATTAGAAACCAATACTTTAGCTGAAAGAGAAAGAAATATAGAGAGAAGAGCATAACAATGAATACAACAGAGAGGGGTAATGAAAACAATGTAGAATCGGGAAACGAAAAAACAGGCAGCAAGGGTGGAAATGCAAATGTAGATATCAATAAATATTTTGAATTGTTATTAGAACAAATGAGGGAAGATAGAGCAGAAAGAAAGCAAGAAAGTGAAACATTAAGAGCAGAAATAAAGCAAGAAAATGAAACATTGCGAGAAGAAGGAAAGCAAGAAAATGAAATTTTACGAATAGAGATAAATAAAACTAAGAATTAGCTCAGGGCATCAAAACGGAATTAGAACAAACAAAAGTCAGAATCATAAACAAAATGAGGATAGAAATAGATGAAAATATAACTACCTTACAAACAAAATTAAAAAGAGCAAGGGGAATTGAGGGATGAGATTGAAAAGGTTCATAAGAATATGCTATGTAAACTAGAAAATACTGATAGAAGGGTTAATGATGTTTATCATGTAATGAATAGCCTAGTAACAGAACAAGAAACACTGAAGACGAGTACCGATAGTAAAATCGCAGATCAGGATAAAAGAACCGAGATAATCGAGACCATTGTTAACACTAGATTCAATGAATTGGGTCAAAATATAGAACAAAAGATAAATACCCAATTAAATTGTGCGACAGAACTCAAACTAAACTCGGACATTTGCAAAATGAATGAAATAATAAATGAATTATCCTACAAAGTAAATACTAGCCAGAACGTAAAAGACAAAATTCGCGAAGACGAACCAAACATATCAGAAAGTGTCTCTTGGACGGTACAAGATAACAAACCATGTGCATCTACAGAAGTATTAGTTACGCGTACCACTACTGATAGTTCTGTATCTTGTAAACGAACCAGATTTAAAACAGGGGCAATTCCCATTCTACCATTCTTCGTTAATTGAAATACCATTACCAATCTATGAAGAAAACGATTCCAATCCAATCCAATTTCTAGAGGAATTGGAAAATTATTTCAGAATAAAATGCATCTCCAAGCATCTTTTATGTATATAATAAAAAATGCTTGAAGGGCAACAGCTTAACATGGTTCGAAGTGACGTTATCAATAGACGCACCTTACGAAACGTTTCAGAAAACTTTTAAAGACAAATACTTTAGCTATGAAAAGCAGATGGCTATTAAAAATGAAATAAGGAATGGTATTTACGATCGACGAAAGAATTATTGTACAGTGAGCACTTCTTAGCATCGTCGAAGAAAGCAAAATAAATTTCACCTCCATATAGTGAGGACGAATTCGTTCAAACCCTTATAAACCATTATCCACAGTCGATTATACATAGCCTATTAATCGCGTGAATTCACACATACGAACAAATGATAGAATTACTAACAATCTTAGAATCGGCAGATAACCGGAGCCATACGCAAAATAAAACAAAAGAAGGTGATAAACAAGATAAAACATACCGAAACTCGGACCCAGATATCAGAGACACTAGCGAGAGAAGTGCACATGCTACAAATAATCAAATAATAAATGGAAGTAACAATTATAATCAGCCCCATAACAATGGAAGTATAAATTATAACCATAATAATAATAATAATAATAATAATAATAATAATAACAATAATAGGGAAATAAATGACCATCGTAATTACAATAACTATCATAACCGAGGAAGCTTATGAGATAGGAGGGAGCAAAGAGGACGTGATTCACATGTAAATATGTTGGATATAAACAATGGCAGAGGCTAACGGAGGAACCAGTTTAATGGAGTATTCTAAATGATAGATATATACCCGTAAGACCTAATTATGGATATAATTCAGGGAACCCAAGGCGTAGAAGTGATCACTGTACAATTGATGGGTATGTGCACGAAAACGTGAATGCAGATAGAATGGGAAGCAACCGAGAATCAAACCCGGAACACGACAATAATTTGACAACAAGTAACCGCGAACTAAATCCACAAGCAGAAAGCTACGCATTAAGTTCTCAAAGATGGAGTTAATATGGTAATGACCGGGGGTAGTAACTCAGAAATTCGGCATGCACACTTTTGAGGTTGAACCGAAAGTGTGATTTTCGGTTCACTACTGTAGTGTCGTAATCCTCCCTGAACAGTAAGATTCGTGAACTATGCCAATATCCTTTCTCTATGCATCTACCCCCTACTCTCCCTCTTTACCTCTCCTGGTGCGCTGTTTCTACGGCGCATCTCCCTTCTACCTCGGAACGCTCAAATACGTTATGCACAGCGAGAACGTTATCATTCATTGATTCGATCGGAAACTTTAAGTGGACAAGGTCGTCTGGAGCCGCGAGCGGCGGAGTTTAAGTTGGTCCTGAAGACCGGGGAAAGCCACCCTGGCTTGGACTCTAGCATGAATGTGGTGTGAGGTATGATGTGGTTTTTTTTGTCATGTAAAAGCATTATTATATATTTACTTTTGTTGAATGATCAAATGTTTATCTTTGTTATGTTTTTACTTCAGACTTCTTGTTTACATTAAATATCATTTTTATACTTATCCAATTTAATGTTCAAGTGATTCATGTGCAAGTTGCTGTTTGAGATTCCTATTCGGAAACTCACTTATTTAGGAGATCATTCTAGCTCCCTTTATTTTTCTGTCTAGCTTTCCTGATTAATAATTATAGTGAAAACATTAATTTTAAGTTACTCTGGTGTTTTGAGAACTATTATTGATTTATGCTTAAGTGCTTAGGAAAGAAAGATGAATCAATCTTTGCCTCCTATGGGCCCGGGGCAAAAAGCTTTGTGATTTATAACCTTGGATGTAATAAAATCTACGCTAGTAGAAGCAACGGAAACAAAAGACGATTCACCCTGCACCTAAAAGGTAGCAGGCAGCGAGGTTGCAACCCGCACAAATGGTTGCGCAGAGCGTGGTTTATCAATAGTAGTTATACAACCCGCACAAATGGTAACTGAGAGCGAGGTTGCAACCCGCACAAGGTCAATTGGGCGCGTGACCCTACTAAAATAATCGGGAGATATCACCTCCAAAAATCACGTCCGTACAAAAAAAATTCGGATTAGAAACAGTCTGGTTATAAGAATCTGGTTCGGCGTTTGACAATATGAGCAAATGGGTTATGGAGTGAAAATGAAATAAAATAAAATAAAGTATAGTGAAAACATGGAATTACGCGTGTGAAGACCCAAATTATAAATGATAGTGCCAAAATATTTAATTTTCCCCTTGTGTTCCAAATCACAAAACAAAGACTGTGAATTGGGCACCCATAGTGTTAATAAAAATGTAAAAGGACAGTGAATAGACGCCTCATTAAACACAACACTAATATTAATTTATTATAGTTTCAAATGTTTGTTGTTAAATTTATGAAAAGTTTGAGTTAGTTATGAAACATATCAATAGGAATTATATACTCGTATATTTTTGTGTATGAAATGGATGTTTGTGCATGTTAACATTGTGATTACAGGAGAAAGAGATAACATATTGACAAGTGAATATACCCAGGTAAAATATGTGACGTCAAACCTAAAGTATACCACCTCCTAAACCAAACAGTGTAGCCATTAGTTAAAAATCCTTATAGCGGATAGATTCAGTATTATTATAATGCGAGAGGATTTATAAATACATGAAAAATTCCCCGAATTTCCATATATATATAAAGGGCAATGTGTAAGCCGAATTTCCCTCCATATTATTTTTTTTTTCAAATATAGACTAAATATTTCATCAAATCTAAACTATTTAATATAGGCCCAAAATTCGAGATAAAGATGTAATATGTATAAACATATCGAGTTTGGACTTAAATTATTCACAAATTTATTTGTGATCCAATAATCATATTAATGAAATAATTTCATTAGTTATATAAAAGTTGATTTCTTTATTTTATAAATGACTAAGACAACTCCTTTTTGTTAAATTTCCGTTATTCCAGTACAGACGGCACCAGAGTCTAAAAAACGTATGGCATGACAATGAAACACATCGACCGCAGGTACTCAGGTACAATAGGGACTTAGAGATACCAAATTCTTTGTTAATAGATATGTATAATAATGTCTATTTGAAAACAGATTAGAATGTCAAATTAAAATGTTGTTGTTGTTTTCAAATGCTGGGTCTTGGTAATGAAGCCATTACCGTTCTTGCTCTCCAATATTTCTCTATGGTGTAATACTTCACAGGTTTGTAGATGTTTTTCGTTCATTTCTTCGTCTTTGTTGCATAGAGGACAATTTTGTATAAATGTTTGGCCAAATATGCATATTCTGTAAGCAGTCTAAATTTTGCTACTATAGTTTTGCGTGGAATTTCTGGAATAATATCTGGCTTCTTTACTAAAATATTCCATCTTTTGTCTTTGGCTTTATTATATAGGTCTTGGCGATTTTATATTTGTTTTTAATTATTCTTTTTATGGATACGAAAGCTAAGCTTATAGTAGCATTCTGAATTAAATTGGAGCCTTTTTTGTCAAATTAAAATAATGTCTATAAATAACAAGTATGACAGAATGTTGACAATTGGAGTTTCACTATAAAGTTTCAAATGAAAAGTTTGACACATATATTAGTTAAAAGATCACTACGAATAACACATTAAAATTAATAGAAAATAATTGTTTTTAAATAGGGTGTTAGACCTAACTATGAACAATCTTGGCAACATTGTCATTAAGTAGCGAGAGATGGAAACGCCTATTATTAGCTGTGTCACAAACAGAAACAAAGAAAATTCACACCCTTTATTTGCATGCAATATATGTCCACATATGTATAAACCAATATGAATTAATTATAATCCCTTCTCCTACAGCGATCTGAACGATTGAAGGAATACCGAAATTTTCAATATATAAAACTGTGACGGGTACAAAATACAAGCCTCCCAGCTAGCCAAGGGAGAACGTCGATTGAGTCTTGTTTAACTGCGCGAAATTAACGACCGCTACTAGTTCAAATACAAAACTATAACTCCTAATCGAGGAGGACGAACTTAGGACAAGTTTCACTAGATAAACAAAATACGTTATCGAATAAGTTAAATATTTGAACACAATATCGTAATAAATCGATACTTAAGGATACTGACCCATATATTTTATATTACAATATTGATGGTAATAATTCTTCATTATTTCGTCGAGAAGTCAAATCGCTAATAACATCACATCAAAAAGTGTGTTCATTATATTGAATTGACTGTAGTGACTCCTATAAAAAATAAATCGAGTGATTTGTGATCTACAATCATTGATAAAACTATCGCTGCCCGCACAAGTTTTCCCCATTATTCCCTGAGATAAAGTGACACCCATCGCTCATCGGACCCTAAAACCTGACTAGACCGCGAGCCCAAAATTCTCACATTACGAGAAATCCTGTAATAAATTACACACCCAAAAATCCATCCACCATTTATCTATCCCCCTAATTTAATACCACACTCCTAATATATATATATATATATATATATATATATATATAATTTTAAAAATTAAGATAGTAATCCAACTAATTAAATTTATAAAATTATAAAACTCTATAGGGTCTTATCGTCCCATAAAATTATTTAAGCTTTCTTTATATATATATATATATATATATATATATATATAATATAGAAGTACGTTTTTTTCTGTATAACTTTTGAATAAAATCAATTTTTAAAAAAGCATTCTTTTTTTTACAAAAAAACCGTTATCTAAGTAAAATTAATTTACTTAGCAAGTACAAAAAATGAATGATTTTTTTTTTGTATTTTAAATTTATATTTATGTATTAAATAGGACTTTAAAATATAAACTTTTTTCATATTTATTATTTACTAGAGGTCGCACAAGGGCCGAAATTCTAGCACTTTTTTTTTAAGTTATGTTACAAATACGTCATTTATGCACATTGATTATCGATTTATTTAAAAAATACGAACGATAGGAAAATGTATACTACTACTACTTCATTTAATATATAAAAATGCATGTTTATTAGTTGGTATTTCATGCGCGGGCATACCGTTGATCCGATTGTGATGTTTTTTTTTTTTTTTGCAAAACGTTCAGGAGATTACCGGGATGAACATAGGGCTATAAAAGAGTTGAGATATTCAACTCCTACACCCTTTGTAGTGAAAAATGTGAAAAGTTCCTTTTTTACCCTTAAATGGCTTACGCTGTCTAAACCATAACAAATACACAAAATTACTACTGTACACAGAATTGAATATCTCAAAAAAAAAAAAAACTCAACAGAAAAGTCCGCGACAGTATATGTTTTTATCTTTTAAGGATAAATCACATTATCTATCCATTTTTGTCTTCTACTGATGCCAAGAAAATCGGGATGCATATATTTCCGGGCAATGCTGAGTAATCAGCACGGGGTATACAAAAGCAATAAGAATATAAATTAATATTTATTTTTCCTCTTATTCAACTAAATGCAAAAAAACACATCATCTATTTAGGTATAGCAGCGCACAACCGGTATTAGCTAATATATATTTATCATGTCATATTAAGCTTACATTGCCCAACGTCAAAAATGTAAGCTTAATATGACATGATAATATATATATATATATATATATATATATATATATATATATATATATATGGGTGTGCGTGCATTGATTTAATAAATTGTATATAATTTCCACTACGCAACATTTCACGTTTCTATTAAAAATATACATTTCGTAACAAAGCAATTATAAAAATTTGACGTAATAAATAACTTACGTTGCGGAGCAACGCCACTGAATGTGACATTTAAAAAGTAAGTTAATTTGAATATAATTAAATTTAAGTATTTCACAGATTAAATCTATTTATAACCGTAAATTTATGGAATGAACAATGCGCAACTCTTCCTTTATCAGGTAAATACAAGATACATTTGAAATACCATATTTATAATAGATTAAATGTTTGGAAATAAATTACGTGTTGTACTGTTCACATTTAAAAGCTAACTGCTTATACATTATAACAAATTTAAATATAAAGTTTGAAATGTCCTGTTTTATATATTTTTAGGTAAGAATATGATATTCTAATTACAAACGTAACATTGAAATAAATATATCCCTGCTTGTCATTTATATATGAGCAATTCCATATATGACTGACTGACATTTACAATACATTTTTGCAGCAAAATGCTTGCATAAATATTACAATTCATTGCAATAGGGGTGTTATCTACGTGATATGATAGAGGAAAAGTGTGTGATTAAGATTGTACATAAATATACAACTACTGAAGAAAAACAATGTTATTTATTATCTATCAAAGTATGTGTGACTGACTGACATAAATGTCAACTCATCATGCAGCTAAAATTGTTCATCTACATCATTCTGTGAAGTGTTATTCCTAATTCAATTTTCCAAAATACCATTTGGAGGGCACATTTCAAGGTACATTCTAAATAAAAAATGAAATCTAAACCACAATTAAGACCGGAATTATGACCTAATATGTGATGTGTGACTGACTGACTTGATTCTCTGACTAACTGACTTATCTGAATTTTATTTAGAATTTCAAAATGCAAATATTACACAAATATAACAGAATACTATGAAACTAGATAAACAGCTTCAGTAACGAAGATTTAAAAAAATCTAAAAATTTTTCAATTCTACGAAAAATGTTAAATTTAATTATACTGTAAAATAAATATTAATTTAAACCAATAATGTAATTAAATTAACTCGTTTACCATGTACCATTTTAAATTACATAAAATAACAAAAATATTAAATACTTAATAACAAAGTGCCTTCTCTACTGTTAAATATACCTACTATAATTGTGTGTGTATATATATATATATATATATATATATATATAGTAACTGATTACAATTTACGTGATGTAAGATTTAGTATTTTTGATTTCTCGATTAAACCATTGAAATAAAATATACTAACATGCAGTTCACAATATGCCTTCCAGAATGTATACACATTCTTAATAAGTTAGACATTTATCAGTGTGTATGTACTTTCAAAACAAAATTATTATAAATCGCATGAGTAAGCTGATGTAGTGAATTCTATTTTTAAAAAACCATAAAAACAAAACTCCAATTAGCCCGACACCACAATCGTCTGGTGACTAACTTCATAACATCGATGTATCAGATTCGCTTATGAAGTTACTTTACTACCTAGTTCTCGCCGCTAACTTGACTTGACTAGACGCATTAATAAAAATAATGTTTCCTGTCACACATGAAGTTCCACGCTGTAACTGAATGGTATAACAGCCATAACTGCTGGAGTATCCGACATACTGACCACATGTCACCTTATATATTGGTTAGATGATTTCCACCTGATACTTCGACGTGAGATCAGCAGCCAAGTGATTTCCAGGCCTGTTGCGCCATTCAGTTTTTTTAAACACACTAACTTATGAATTTGTTGCGCTGATTGTTTGTTTGACAGTTGTGCATACTCTGTAACATACGGGTCCAACGCTTTCACGTTACGTACGCAATGAGTCCGTGATAGCTGCAAGATATTCAAATTGTATTTCTAAAAATGTATTTCCTTCTTCTATATAATTTTGTGACTCCTGAACAGTTATTTGGTTGGTTTTACAGTTCACATCACATAATTCTGCGCAATTTTGTATCTTCTTTCCCGATTTTTCATACATCCGTGCCATCCTTTTTTACTTGGCTGCCAATTGCATCTATAGCCCCCTTTCCATGGTATGATTTAAAGAAGTTCCATTTTATGTAAAAATCCAAATATTCAAGTAAGCAGTGTCACATTGCTAAATATATAGGCCTATTTCTATTACCTGCTGCTCCAACTGAAAATTTTTATCACCTCAAGTTTTGGAAGAAATCCCTATAGTTAAAAAAAAACACTTTTATATAGCATACATCTATAGCACACTTGCTATGTGTCACATAACCTGAAACTAGAACATAGTATTTCTTCTGAACTTCTCTGTCACCTTCCATCTAAATTGGGCAACAGCATTTAATATTGAGATAATCTAATTTTTCCAATGAACTGCCTTCTCATTTTGTTCTTTGTAGGTATAATTTTCTGAGAAATCAACAAGTATGGCTGCTTCGTTTACTTAAATATTTTCCGTATTATATTTAACTGATTCCGCTGACTACCTCTTTGCTCAAATTGACGTAGAAAAAGCGGCAATAATTATTTTATGAAACAGCTGAGCCGAACAATCTACCAGGTTTCCTAAACCATATTTATGTTAAACCTCAGCAGAGAGCAGCAACAACTGACTGCGCCATGCGTATTAGCATTACAAATGAAAGGACAAAAAGTCAGTCAGTCACGGGACTCTAGGGGGACAACTAACGACTTTACAAGAAAATGTCATCAATACTTTTTTGTTAGTTGTATACCGGTAACGTAGAATCCAAGAGGAAATGTTAATCCATTAGTCATTATGTTATTTATAGTAATTTTTACGATTTTCCGTGACTGACTGACCATAGCTTACAGTTAACAATTATAAGACACATTTAAGGTATACAGAACATTAGAATGCAATAAATTAACATTATTACATTTACGACTAGGGATGGCCAAAGTATGATTTAACAAAAGAGTTTGTGAAATAAAATGAATTAATACGACAAAATCAATAAACAACAAATCGGCTAAATTTTGCGTGTTTTTACAGATTTGGAATATGACAAGTTCTACCACTAATATTAAATTAAAATAATACACGTTTAAAACCTTATCTTACAGAATCACAAAATTTGACCCTTAAAGACATATATTACGTCAACAAAATTATTCCTTTGTCTATTTCAAAATTTTCACCTGGATATGACATTTTCATGAAATCGCTCATATATATATACACACACACACATCCCTTCTTCTTTGTTTGTCTTTCACTCCGACCCGTCAACTTCTATCTGTGTCGACGCATAATGGAAGTAGGTGCGAGTATTTTTTTATTATTTACTAGCTAATACACAGCGTGCGCTGCTACGCCTAAATGAATGAAAATTAATGTGCTCTTTATGTTTGGTTGAATAACTTACTTACTCACTGGCACTATTGAACCCGTAGGTTCATGGCCGCACCGACATAAGGTCTCCATACATCCCTATCCTGAGCTAATGTTTCCAATCATTCCCTGTATAATCTACTTCCCTCAAATCATAGTTAATGTTATTCTCCCACCTCATTCTTGGTCTACCAACTGGGCGTTTTCCCTCTGGCTTTCCTACAAGAAGCTTCCATGCAAGTCTTTCATTCCCCATGCGTGCAACATGTCCTGCCCATCGAAGTCTACGAGACTTAACTGTTCTTATTATATCTGGCTTCTTATAAAGACTATGCAGTTCATTGTTATGTAGTCTTCTCCATTCACCTGTCTGTTCATCTCTCTTTGTTCCAAAAGTTTTCCTAAGTACTTTATTCTCAAATACTTATAATCTCCTTTCCTCTCTTAAAGTCAGAGTCCATGTTTCGCGCCCATATAATATAACTGGTAGAATAATAGTTTTGTATATTTTCAGTTTAACGTTTTTTGAAAGGAGTTGGGACATCAAGAGTCTCTGCAATGCATAATAGCACGCATTTCCAAAATTGAGCCTATGTTTAATTTCTTTGTGCATCTCATTCCTATTTGTGATTATTGTTCATAGGTATTTGAATTCAGCCACTTCCTCAAAATTTCCCTCATTTGTCATTAGCTGTCCATTTCCATTATTTAATGAATTTCTACGTGTGACCATTATTAAGTTTTATTGATATTTACTTCCAGTCCTAATTTCTTAGTGTTACTCAATAGTGTGTGCGCGTTGTCCTTTAGTATCTCCTCGCTATCGGCCAACAATGCTACATCATCAGCATCAACTAACAGCTTATTAATACCATTGAGTTGTAATCCTTCCTCATTCTCTAAAGATTTAATGGCATGCTCTAGTACAAAATTAAATAGTAGAGGAGATAGTGCATCTCCTTTCTTCAACCCATTCTGGATTTCAAAAGTGTCCGAAAACTGTTTGCCTACACGCATCCTACTCTTTGTGCCATTTAGACACATTCGTATAAGTCTAACTTTTTAGGAATTCCGAACTCCAGCAGGATACTTTATAACTTCTCCCTCTTAATTAAATCATATGCTTTTTTAAGTCTACATATAGTTGATGTGTAGTACCATTATATTCCCATTTCTTTTCTAAAATCTGTCTTATACTAAACATCTGATCTGTTGTAGACCTGTTTCTTCTAAATCCACATTAATTATCTCCTAGAATGTCATCAATATACGGAGTAAGTTTGCTTACTAATATATTTGTTAGAATTTTTTACGAAGTTGAAAGTAATGAGATGCCCCTGTAGTTGTTGCAATCAGTTGTATCGCCTTTCTTATAAATTGGAACGATAATTGATTCATTTATTAAATAAAAATAAAACGTAGTTTTATTTGATTTTCATATATATTATATAATTCAGTGACAGCTGTTTCGGTACACTGTACCTTCTTCAGACATGTTAACAAATTAATAAATATGGATTTTCATCAAGTAAATACCAACTCAATTGATTATGATAATTGATTCCTTCCATTCATCTGGAAGAGCTTGTTTTTCCCAAATCATACTAAGCAACCAGCGTATCCTGTCCATCAATTTTTCTCCCCCTGATTTTATCAGTTCTGCAGGGATCTCATCTGAACCTGATGCTTTATACATCTTCAATTTTTCAATCGCCATTTCAACCTCTAATGCACTTGGCTCTGCGACTAGCATTTCTGCTGTCTGTAAATTATCCTCCTCAATGTCCTGTTCTGTGTGTACATTCAAGAGCTGATTAAAGTAACTTTTCCATCTATTTAATATATTCCTGGAATCTGCAATCATATCCCCATTTTCATTCCGAATTATGTTTGTTCTAGCCTGAAACCCTTTCTTCTCTATACCAATTCCCTGATATAATTTTTTAATGTTCCTATATTTTGCATTCATTTCAAGATCATTAATCTTGTCTCTCAAATATTCCCTCTTTTTACTCTTTAGTAGCTTGGTGGTTTCCCGTCTAATACTACCCAATTGCTCTAAATGTACCTCATTTGGGTCGTGTAACAATTTCATTTCTGCTAGCTTTCTTTTCTTTATAATGTCGGCACATTCCTCATCAAACCATTTCTTGTTTTGCCTCTTTTTTAAACAACCAATGCTTTCTGATGCTGACAATTTAATAGTATCTCTTATAGCCTCCCATTCTTTACTTAAACCGTTTTCTTCTAGAAAAATAATTATAAATGTATATTTTTTAGATACTCCGTACTGATTATCCGGCATTGCTCGAGAATATACTCATCCCGATCTTCTTGGCATAAATGAGCTCAAAGACAAAATTCGTTATTGTGAGTTATCCGTTAAAGAATACCCGTCATGTGCTCTATGTTTGCACAAGAAACTACGTACTTGTCTCTATCCTCTTGGCATCAATGAAAGACAAATATGGCTATTGTGAGTTATCCGTAAGAACTGATACTAATAAAATGCATATCAAATTCCGTTGAGATGAATTAATTGTATATACACCATTTTAACAAAGTTGAGGACGACGGCACCTGCTACAACAGGTACATTTTATTTTTTAACTATTATCTTATATTCGTAAGAGATAAACATATGCTGTCGCGGACGTTTTTTGTAGAGCTTTCTGAGATATTCAATTCTGTGTACATTAATTTTGTGTATTTGTTACGGTTTAGGCAGCGTAATTCGGAATGAAAATGGGATATGATTGCAGCTTCCAGGAGTATATTAAATAGATGGAAAAGTTACTTTGATCAGCTATTAAATGTACATACAGAACAGGACGTTGAGGAGGATAATTTACAGACAGCAGAAATGCTAGTCGCAGAACCAAATGCATTAGAGGTTGAAATGACGATTGAAAAATTGAAGATGTATAAAGTATCAGGTTCAGATGAGATCCCAGCAGAACTGATAAAACCAGGGAGAGAAAAATTGATGGACAAGATACGCTGGTTGCTTAGTATGATTTGGGAAAAAGAAGCTCTTCCAGATGAATGGAAGGAATCAATTATCGTACCAATTTATAAGAAAGGAGATAAAACTGATTGCAACAACTATAGGCGCATCTCATTACTTTCAACTTCGTACAAGATTTCTAACAAATATATTAGTAAGCAGACTTACTCCCTACATTTATGACATTCTAGGAGATCATCATTGTGCATTTAGAAGAAACAGGTCTACAACAGATCAGATTTTTAGTATAAGACAAATTTTAAAAAAGAAATGGGAATATAATGGTACTGTACATCAACTATATGTAGACTTCAAAAAAACGATTCAATTAAGAGGGAGAAGTTATATAGTATCCTGCTGGAGTTTGGAATTCCTAAAAAGTTAGTTAGACTTATACGAATGTGTCTAAATGGCACAAAGAGTAGGGTGCGTGTAGGCAAACAGTTTTCAGACACTTTTGAAATCCAGAACGGGTTGAAGCAAGGAGATGCACTATCTCCTCTACTATTTAATTTTGTACTAGAGCATGCCATTAAATCTTTAGAGAATGAGGAAGGCTTATAACTGAATGTTATTAATAAGCTATTGGTTGATGCTGATGATGTAGTACTATTGGCCGGTAGCGAGGAGATACTAAATGACAACACGCACACACTATTGAGTAACACTAATAAATTAGGACTGGAAGTAAACATCAATAAAACTAAATATATGGTCACACGTAGAAATGCATTATATAATGGAAATGGACAGCTAATGACAAATGAGGGAAATTTTTAGGAAGTGGATGAATTCAAATACCTATGAACAATAATATAGATATAGATAGATGAACAATAATCACAAATAGGAATGAGATGTACAAAGAAATTAAACATAGGCTCAATTCTGGAAATGCATGCTATTATGCATTGCAGAGACTCTTGATGTCCCAACTACTTTCAAAAAACGTTAAACTGAAAATATACACTGCTCAAAACAATTAGTGGAACACTTGTAATAAATTGAATAAGTAATTGTTTTTTAAAGCTGTGATGCTGAAAGTTGGACAATATGTAAATTGAATTATTAGTTGTATCATTGGATACAAATTTTAAAGATCCATGGCCTAAATACAGAGAAATTACCTGAAATAACAAATATAGAGAATTTTTTTTTATTTTGGAAGGCACTGGCCATTTCTAATTGGTAAGCTTCCTGATGTTGTTATAGTGACGAATGTTGATTATTCCTTGTTTATTGAAGTCTCTGACAAAATGAGGCATTTAAATGAGTTTGAAGTGTATCATGCTCTACATCTTTTACGACAAGGTCAATCTCTGCGACAAGTGGCTAGAGAGCTTGGGGTTTCTCCTTCCGTGGTGTCCAGGTTACGCAACAGGCACAGAGAGACAGGTCAGTATTGTAGAAGACGTGGCCAGGGCCGTAAATAAATTTAAAACAGCCCCCAGGATGACAGATACGTTGTTCTTTCTGCTCTTCGACAGCCTACAAAAACTGCAAAAGACCTGCAGAATGACCTTCATATGGCTTCCGAAATCCGGGTTTCAGACCAAACCATAAGAAACAGATTAAGGAAAGAGAATATTTGTCCAAAAAGGCCCGTTAAAAAACCACGCTTAACAAATGGGCATAAGCAGCAAGACGTACGTATGCTGAAAACCATGGTGATTGGAACCTGAACCAGTGGGAGTCTGTGCTCTTCTCGGACGAATCCAGGTATCGCCTTACACGTTGTGATGGTCGATTGAGGGTGTGGGGACGGCCAGGAGAAAGATTTTGTGCAGAGGCTGTACAGGAAATTGATAGATTCGGAGGAGGTTCCATAATGGTGTGGGCCGGAGTTATGTACAACAATCGTACGGACCTTGGTACTTGTTCCCCGGCGACTGAATGCTGTCCGGTATATATCGAGCACGTTCTGGAAGAGCATGTAGTACCTGCTGCCATTGGAGTAGGCCCTGGATTTCTGTTTATGCAGGATAATGCCAGGGCACATTCTGCGGTTGTCACCAGGATTTCCTGAGGAGGAATGAAATTGAGTAATGGAGTGGCCAGCGGTCAGCCCAGACCTCAACCCTATTGAACACTTGTGGGATCTTCTAGACAGGAAGGTCAGGAACCGACATCAAGCTCCACAAACTCTGCAGCAACTTGGAGATGCTCTGAAGGAGGAATGGGAGAATATCCCGTAAGAGGAAATCCAGAATCTTATTGGGAGCATGCCACGAAGGTTCCAAAGTGTCATCGAATGTCGTGGAGGCCATACACGATACTAACTCTATATAACGAGTGTTTAACTTTGAAAAATAAGCACAAGATTCAATTGCTTACATAGCGGAATTATTTGAAAAGTTAATTGTCAGCGTTATTCATTTGTTTTTACTGACATGTCTGTGTGCGTGTCTTTGAGCGTGTCAGTGACTGTGTGTGTGTCAGTGACTGTGTGTCTGTCTGTGTGTACCTGTCTGTGTGTGTGTCTGTGTGTCTCTGTGTGCTTGTTTATGTGTGTGTCTGTATCTCTGTGTGTGTGTGTCTGGGTGTGTGTCTGTGTGCGTGTGTGTGTCTGGTCTGTGTGTGTGTCTGATTGTGTGTGTCTCTCTGTGTGTCTGTCTGTGTGTGTATTTCCCATCCAAGTGTTTTGTGCAGGCGGAAAATATGTTAACTAACAAACTGTCTTTCTCTTTCTATTCCTTACTATGTTGCCACTTCCAGTCCTTTGAATTATGTTGTTTGATTGGCAAATACTATGTATTTTAATGATCCGTCGTTCTGCGTGGTCAGTGGCAGAATGACTAACTTGACAACCCTGTTACTTTTGGGGTTACGCCTAGGAATGAGCTGTCTTTTCCTTGCCCTTCTCATTGCATGTTGCCACTTGTGATTTATTGTCAGGCTGGTAATGGAGAGACGACAAATACTGTGATTTTAAATGATCTGACCGCTTGAGCGTTCAGTGCTTAAATGACTAATTTGACAACCATGTTAAGATCTTTCACACGTGTTTAGGGATTCTCCCCCACATTTGAAGTTGAAACATTTCAATACGTGATCGGATGTACAGTTTTCTCCTACATCCCTTCCACAGATTCAGTAGATCGGCGACACTAGCGCTAAAACTCTTCCCCTCCTCCCGTGAACAGTTAACTTGGATGTGTAATATGTGTCTGTGTCTGGGTGTGTGTCTGTGTGAGTGTGTCTCTGTGTATCTGTGTATGTGTCTGTCTGTCTGTGTGTGTGTGCGCGTGCGTGTGCATTCATTAATTAAATATTATACACTGCTCAAAACAATTAGAGGAACACTATGAAATATGCAAATATTTTTTCATTGGATAAAGGTACAAACATGAAATTAATTAAGTACATTATTTGTGGTTATTTATTTATTTATTGCTCGTCAGTAAAAACAAATGAATAACGCTGACAATTAACTTTTCAAATAATTCCGCTATGTAAGTAATTGAATCTTGTGCTTATTTTTCAAAGTTAAACACTCGTTATATAGAGTTAGTATCGTGTATGGCCTCCATGACATTCGATGACACTTTGGTACCTTCGTGGCATGCTCCCAATAAGATTCTGGATTTCCTCTTACGGGATATTCTCCCATTCCTCCTTCAGAGCATCTCCAAGTTGCTGCAGAGTTTGTGGAGCTTGATGTCGGTTCCTTACCTTCCTGTCTAGAAGATCCCACAAGTGTTCAATAGGGTTGAGGTCTGGGCTGACCGCTGGCCACTCCATTACCTCAATTTCATTCCTCCTCAGGAAATCCCTGGTGACAGCCGCAGAATGTGCCCTGGAATTATCCGGCATAAACAGAAATCCAGGGCCAACTCCAATGGCAGCAGGTACTACATGCTCTTCCAGAACGTGCTCGATATACCGGACAGCATTCAGTCGCTGGAGAACAAGTACAAGATCCGTACGATTGTTGTACATAACTCCGGCCCACACCATTATGGAACCTCCTCCGAATCTATCAATTTCCTGTACAGCCTCTGCACAAAATCTTTCTCCTGGCCGTCCCCACACCCTCAATCGACCATCATAACGTGTAAGACGATACCTGGATTCGTCCGAGAAGAGCACAGACTCCCACTGGTTCAGGTTCCAATCACCATGGTTTTCAGCATACGTACGTCTTGCTGCCTTATGCCCATTTGTTAAGCGTGGTTTTTTAACGGGCCTTTTTGGACGAATATTCTCTTTCCTTAACATGTTCCTTATGGTTTGGTCTGAAACCCAGATTCCGGAAGCCATATGAAGGTCATTCTGCAGGTCTTTTGCAGTTTTTGTACGCTGTCAACGAGCAGAAAGAACAACGTATCTGTCATCCTGGGGGCTTGTTTTAAATTTACGGCCCTGGCCACGTCTTCTACAATACTGACCTGTCTCTCTGTGCCTGTTGCGTAACCTGGACACCACGGAAGGAGAAACCCCAAGCTCTCTAGCCACTTGTCGCAGAGATTGGCCTTGTCGTAAAAGATGTAGAGCATGATACACTTCAAACTCATTTAAATGCCTCATTTTGTCAGAGACTTCAATAAACAAGGAATAATCAACATTCGTCACTATTACAACATCAGGAAGCTTACCAATTAGAAGTGGCCAGTGCCTTCCAAAATAAAAAAAAATTCTCTATATTTGTTATTTCAGGTAATTTCTCTGTATTTAGGCCATGGATCTTTAAAATTTGTATCCAATGATAAAATTAATAATTCAATTTACATATTGTCCAACTTTCAGCATCACAGCTTTAAAAAACAATTACTTATTCTATTTATTACAATTGTTCTTTAATTGTTTTGAGCAGTGTATATAGGCCCTATATATATATATATATATATATATATATATATATATATTTATTTATTTATTTATTTATTTCTGTTCCAACACACGTGTTTATTAAAAATATAAATTTCGTAACAAAGCAATAACAAAAATTTTGACGTAATAAATAACTTACGTTTTGGAGCAATGCCACTGAATGTGAAAATGAAAGGGTAATTTTTTAATCCGAATTTAGCAAAATATGAATATTTCACAGTTTAAATATATTTATAACCGTAAATTTGTGGAATGAACAATGCGCACCTCTTCATTTATCAGATAAATACTAAATAATTTAGAAATACCACATTTATCATACATTAAATGTTTGAAAATATATTACGTGTTGTACTGATCACATTTGAAAGCTAACTGCTTACACATTATAACAAATTTAAATATAAAATTTGAAATGTTGTTTTATATATTTTAGAAAAGACTGTTATTTTAATTACAAATGAAACATTGAAATAAATATATTCCTGCTTGCAATTTATGTATCCATCATTATTAATTCTGACCGAGGGCAGGTCTTTCACTGCAATCATAGCATTTTATGCTATGCTTTGCATATTTACTCGGTGATTGTAGGTGTGGTAGCTTCCCGTTGCTTTCCACACCGGTGAAGGATGATGATGATGATGATAATGGTAATAATGATGATGGCCATATCATTTCATGGACCGTTTGGGCCTTAACGTTTTCCTGACATTTGTCTTACAGGTGAGGAAAAACGCCTATAAAACCTCACCCACAAAAACTGTCCCGACCTGGGAGGAACTATATATATATATATATATATATAACATTATATATATATATATATATCCCTTCTTATTCGTTTGTCTCTCACTCCGACCCGTCAATGTTCTATCCATGTCGAGGCATAATGGAAGTAGATGCGAGTATTTTTTTATTATTTACTCGTATTAGCTAATACCCGGCGTGCGCTGCTACGCCTAAATCAATGAAAATTAATGTGCATTTTATGTTTAGTTGAATAAGTAATAGGAAAAATAATTATAAATGTACATTTTTTAGCTACCCCGTGCTGATTATCCGGCATTGCTCGGGATTCTACTTATCCCGATCTTCTTGGCATAAATGAGCTGAAAGCAAAATTCGTTATTGTGAGTTATCAGTAAAGAAACCCGTCATGTGCTGTTATGCTGCGCAAGAATCCACATACTTGTCTCGATCTTCTTGGCATCAATGAAAGACAAAAATGGCTATTGAGAGTTATCCATATGAGTCAATACTAATAAAATGCATATCAAATTCCGTTGAGGTGAATTAATTTAATATACACCCTTTTAACAAAGTTGAGGACGACGGCACCTGCCAGAAAAGGTACATTTTTATTTTTTATCTGTAAGAGATAAACATATGCTGTCGCGGACATTTTTGTAGAGCTTTTTCAGATATTCAATTCTGTGTACATTAATATTGTGTATTTGTTACGGTTTAGGCAACGTAAGCCATTTAAGCGTCCAAACAGCTACATTTTTCACTACAATCAGAAAATTTTTAAGGATGTAGGAGTTGAGTATAACAAACTCTTTTATACCCTATGTTCATCCCGGGAATCTCCGTAACATTTTGCAAGAAATCCCATCACAATCGGATCAACGGTATGGCCGCGCGTAACGTACGAATAAACAAACAAACCTACACAAACAAACAAACAAACATTAATTTCTATATATATATTTATATATGTGTGTGTATGTGTGTGTGACCGCGCGCGCGTGTGTATGATATAGGAGTACGTTTTTTCTATATAACTTTTGAATAAAATCAATTTTTTAAATAGCATGCTTTTTTACAAAAAAGCCGTTATCTAAGTAAAATTAATTTACTCAGCAAATACAAACAATGAATGATTTTTTATTTATATTCAAATATTAAAAAAGATTTTAAAATAGAAACTTTTTTCGCATTTATTATTTACTACAGGTCGCACAGCGGCCGAAATAGTAGATCTTTTTTTTTTAAGTTTTGTCACAAATACGTCATTTATGCACATTAATTTTCGATTTATTTCAGAAACACGAACGATAGGAAAATGTATACTATTACTATTGCTTCATCTAATATATAAAAATGAATGTTTGTAATTATGTAAGAATATAAATTTATATTTATTTTTCCGTTTACTTATTCACACTAAATGCAAAAAAAAATACGTATCATGTCCCATATTAAGCCCCTAAATTGCACCACCTGTCAAAAATTTAATTATAACACACTCACACGCACACATACACACACTTACTTACTCACTGGCACTATCGCACCCGTAGGTTTCATGGCCACGCGGAACATAAGCGTCTCCATCAAATCACTTTATCCTGGGTTAATACGTTCCAATCATCCCCTTTGTATACTATTAATTTCCTCACCAAATCATAGTTAATGTTATTCTCCCACCTTCATTCTCGGTCTACCAAACTGGGCGTTTTCCCTCTGGCTTTCAGACAAGAAGTGTCCATGCAAGTATTTCATTCCCCAATACGTGCAACATGTCCTGCCCATCGCAGTCTACGAGACTTAACTGTTCTTATTATATCTGCTTTCCTATAAAGACCATGTAGTTCATTATTATGTAGTCTTCTCCAGTCACCTGCCTGTATGTATCTCCTCTTTGGTACCAAAATTTTCTTAAGTACATTTATTATCAAATACTCGTAATCTCCTTTACTCCCTTAAAGTAAGAGTCCATGTTTCGAACCCATATAATATGACTGGTAGAATAATAGTTTTACATATTTTCAGTTTAACGTTTTTTGAAAGGAGTTGGGACATCAAGAGTCTCTGCAATGCATAATAGCACGCATTTCCAGAATTGAGCCTATGTTTAATTTCTTTATGCATCTCATTCCTATTTGTGATTATTGTTCCTAGGTATCTGAATTCAGCCACTTCCTCAAAATTTCCCTCATTTGTCATTAGCTGTCCATTTCCATTATATAATGTATTTCTACGTGTGACCATATATTTAGTTTTATTGACATTTACTTCCAGTCCCAATTCCTCAGTGTTACTCAACAGTGTGTGCGTGTTGTCCTTTAGTATCTCCTCGCTATCGGCCAATAATACTACATCATCAGCATAAACTAACAGCTTATTAATACCATTCAGTTGTAAGCCTTCCTCATTCTCTAAAGAGTTAATGGCATGCTCTAGTACAAAATTAAATAGTAGAGGAGATAGTGCATCTCCTTGCTTCAACCCATTCTGGATTTCGAAAATGTCCGAAACTGTTTGCCTACACGCACCCTACTCTTTGTGCCATTTAGACACATTCGTATAAGTCTAACTAACTTTTTTAGGAATTCCAAACTCCAGCAGGATACTATATAACTTCTCCCTCTTAATTGAATCATGTTTTTTTGAAGTCTACATATAGTTGATGTACAGTACCATTATATTCCCATTTCTTTTCTAAAATCTGTCTTATACTAAAAATCTGATCTGTTGTAGACCTGTTTCTTCTAAATGCACATTAATGATCTCCTAGAATATCGTCAATATAGGGAGTAAGTCTGATTACTAATATATTTGTTAGAATTTTGTACTAAGTTGAAAGTAATGAGATGCCCTTGTAATTGTTGCAATCAGTTTTATCTCCTTTCTTTTAAATTGGTACGATAATTGATTCTTTGCATTCATCTGGAAGAGCTTCTTTTTCCCAAATCACACTAAGCAACCAGCGTATTTTGTCCATCAATTTTTCTCCCCCTGATTTTATCAGTTCTGCTGGGATCTCATCTGAACCTGATGCTTTATACCTCTTCAATTTTTCAATCGCCATTTCAACCTCTAATGCACTTGGTTCTGCGACTAGCATTTCTGTTGTCTGTAACTTATCTTCCTCAATGTCCTACACACATATATATATATTATTTAGGACTATATTTCTGCTAAGCAACATTTAACGTTTTTGTTAAAAATATAAATTTCGTAACAAAGCAAAAACAAAAATATTACGTAATAAATAAATTACGATGAGGAGCAACGCCACTGAACGTGAAATTGAAAAAGGAAGTATATAATTTGAGTTTAACAAAATATAAATATTTTACAGATTAAATCTATTTACAACCGTACATTTGTGGAATGAACACATTATCAGGTAAATACTAAATACATTTAGAAATACTATATTTATCATAGATTAAATGTTTCAAAATATATACGTGGTGTGCTGTTCACATTTTAAAGCTAACTGCTTACACATTATAACAAATGTAAATATAAAATTTGAAATGTTCAGTTTTATAAGAATGTTATTCTAATTACAAACGTAATATTGAAATACATATATTCCTGCTTGTAATTTATAAATGTGTGTTCGTGTGTGTGTGCGTGCGTGTGCGTGTCCATCCGTAGTAATTCTGCCAGTAGGCAGTTCTTTCACTAAAATCATAGCATTTTTATGCTATGATTTGCAGCTTTACAGGGGAATTGTAGGTGTGGTAGCTTCCCGTTGCTTTCCACACCTGTGAAGGATGATGATGATAATGATAAGGATGATGATGGCCGTATGATTTCGGGGACCGTTTGGCCCTTAAAGTTTTCCTGACATTTGTCTTACAGGTAAGGAAAACCCCGATAAAAAGCTCACCCAGGAAAACTGCCCCGACCGGGGATCGAAATATATATATATATATATATATATATATATATATACATCCCTTCTTCTTTGTTTGTCTCTGACTCCGACCCGTGAATGCTCTATCTATGTCGAGACATAAGGGAAGTAAGTGCAAGTATTTTTTATTATTTACGAGCTAATACCTGGCGTGCGCTGCTACGCCTAAATAAACGAAAATTAATGTTTTTATGTTTAGTTGAATAATTAACAGGAAAAACAATTATAAATTTATATTTTTTAGATGCCCCGTGCTAATTATCCGGCGTTGCTCGGGAATCTACTCATCCCAATTTTCTTGGCATAAATGAGCTGAAAGATAAAATTCGCTATTCTGAGTTATCCGTAAAAGCCATGTGCTGCTATGCTTGCACTAGATTCTACGCACTTGTTCGATCTTCTTGGCATGAACGAAAGACAAATATGGCTATTGTGAGTTATCCGTAAGAGTCAATAGTAATAAAATACATATCAAATTCCGTTGAGGTGAATTAATTTTATATAAATCACTTTAACAAAGTTGAGGACGACGGCATCTGCCACAACAGGTACATTTTAATTTTTAACTATTATCTTATATCGGAAAGAGGACGTTTTTGTAGAGCTTTTTGAGATATTCAATTATGTGTACATTAATTTTGTTTATTTGTTATGGTTTAGGCAGCGTTAGCCATTTAAGCGTCCAAAGAGCTACATTTTTCACTACAATGGGCGAATTTTAAGGGTGTAGGAGTTGAGTAGCACAACTCTTTTATAGCCCATGTTCATCCAGGGAATCTCCTGAACATTTTGCAACAAGTTCTATCACAATCAGATCAACGGTATGGCCGCGCATAAAGTACGAACAAACAAACCAACAAGGAACAAACAAAGAAACATTCATTTTATATATTAGATAGAATTATATATATATATATATATACACATACATATATATATATATATATATATATATACACATACATATAATAAAGAAGTACGTTTTTCTTCTATGTAACTTTTGAATAAAATCAATTTTTTTAAAAAACATTATTTTTTGCAGAGGACCGTTATCTAAGTAAAATTAATTTACTCAGCAAGTACAAACAATGAATGATTTTGTTTTTTTGTAATTCATATTTAGATATTAAAAAGGATTTTAAAATAGAAACTTTTTTTCATATTTATTATTTTCTAGAGGTCGCACAGCGGCCGAAATTTTAGCTCTTTTTTTTTAAGTTTTGTCACAAATAGTTGATTTATGTACATTAATTTTCGATTTATTTAAAAAATACGAACGATAGGAAAATGTATACTACTACTACTACATCTAATATATAAAAATGAATGTTTGTTTGTTCGTTCTTTATACGCGGCCATACCGTTGATTCGTTTTTTTTTTTTTTGCAAAATGTTCAGGATATTCCCGGGATGAACATAGGGCTATAAATGAGTTGAAATACTCTACTCCTACACCCTTAAAAAACAACCTTTATAGTGAAAAACGTGAGAAGTCCCTTTTTTTACCCTCAAATGGTTTATGCTGCCTAAACGATAACAAATACACAAAATTACTACTGTACGCAGATTTGAATGTCTCGAAAAACCATAAAGAAAATTCCGCGACAGCATATATTTTTATCTTTTAAGGAAAACTCACAATATTTATTCATTTTTATCTTTTATTGATGGCAAGAAAATCGGGATGCATAGATTTCCGGGCAAAGCTGGGTTATCAGCTTGGGGTATCTAAAAATAATAAGAATATAAATTTATAACGATTTTTTTCTCTAATTATTCAACTAAATGAAAAAAAAACATATTTAGGTGTAGCAGCGCACGCCGGATATTAGCTAATATATATTTTTATGTCATATTAAGCTTACATTACCCAAACGTCAAAAATATAATTATAACACACTCATTATATATATATATATATATATACATTTCCGCTACGCAACATTTAACGTTTTTTTTAATATAAATTTCGTAATAAAGCAATAACAAAAATGTTGACGTAATAAATAACTTACGTTGCGGAGCAACGCCACTGAATGTGAAATTGAAAAAGTAAGTTTTTCATTTGAATAAAAAAGATATAATCTGATAAGATTAAATCTATTTATAAACCGGAATTTGTGGAATGAACAATGCGCAACTCTTCCTTTATCAGTTAAATACTAAGTAAATTCAGAAATACCATATTTATCATAGATGAAATGTTTGAAAATATATTACGTGTTGTACTGTTCACATTTGAATGCTAACTGCTTACACACAAATTTAAATATAAAGTTTGAAATGTTTTATATATTTTTAGATAAAAATAAATTATTTTAATTACAATTGTAACATGAAATAAATATATTCCTGCTATTAATATATATATATATATATATATATATATATATATATATATATATATATAATGATATGAAAAGAAAAATGAATGCTTGAGTCGGGATTCGAACTCGAGTCTCTAAAGTCTGTACCTTTAGCGCTCTAACCAACTGAGCTACTCAAGAATTCCAATACAAGCATACAATTTTCTTATACATGTAGTATTCTCAATTCACACAAGAGGTAGCTGAAATTGTTCCAACTGCCATCTCGCGGCTAACGTAACAGTTAAGCAAATTTTTAAAGAGAATATTTACTTTATAGCAGTAACGCTTTTATATATAGATATTATAAATATATTTTTGACATTTGGCAATGAAGGCAAATATGATATGAAAAGAAAAATGAATGCTTGAGTCGGGATTCGAACTCGAGTCTCTAAAGTCTGTACCTTTAGCGCTCTAACCAACTGAGCTACTCAAGAATTCCAATACAAGCATACAATTTTCTTATACATGTAGTTATTCTCAATCACACAAGAGGTAGCTGAAATTGTTCCAACTGCCATCTCGCGGCTAACGTAACAGTTTAAGCAAATTTTTAAAGAGAATATTACTATTATAGCAGTAACGTTTTTATATATAGATATTATAAATATATTTTTGACATTTGGCAATGAAGGCAAATATGATATGAAAAGAAAAATGAATGCTTGAGTCGGGATTCGAACTCGAGTCTCTAAAGTCTGTACCTTTAGCGCTCTAACCAACTGAGCTACTCAAGAATTCCAATACAAGCATACAATTTTCTTATACATGTAGTATTCTCAATTCACACAAGAGGTAGCTGAAATTGTTCCAACTGCCATCTCGCGGCTAACGTAACAGTTAAGCAAAAAAAAAATTTGCTTAACTGTTACGTTAGCCGCGAGATGGCAGTTGGAACAATTTCAGCTACCTCTTTGTGTGAATTGAGAATACTACATGTATAAGAAAATTGTATGCTTGTATTGGAATTCTTGAGTAGCTCAGTTGGTTAGAGCGCTAAAGGTACAGACTTTAGAGACTCGAGTTCGAATCCCGACTCAAGCATTCATTTTTCTTTTCATATCATATTTGCCTTCATTGCCAAATGTCAAAAATATATTTATAATATATATATATATATATATATATATATATCCATATTAATTCTGACTGAGGGCAGGTCTTTCACTGCAATCATAGTATTTTATGCTATGCTTTGCAGCTTTACTAGGGAATTGTTGGTGTGGTAGCTTCCGGTTTCTTTCCACACCGGTGAAGATGGTTTTGGGGAGAAGAGCTGAGGATATCACTCCAGCTACCAACAACCTTCTAGCAGAGAGAGTGAGGAAAAGAAGCGAGATTGATTCGGGCTTCTACGCCACAGAAGCAATGATAAATCGAAAGTGGGCGAACCCCGACCAACCACAGCGGCATGTACTTACTTGATTCATGGCTTTTATCACGAGATCTGCAAGAAACCAGATTTCCACCAAGCGGACGAATATTGTGTGTGTTCTCTGTGTGGACGTAAATGCAGCCAATACCATTTAGAACTTTGCACAAAAAGCTTAAATACTCTGAGCAAGAAAGTCTTTTAATGCACACTTGTGCGCAATTCTACTTAATATTAAATCACAATCCCATATTTACAATTTTTTATAGTTTCCATAACAACTATAGAAGTAATTGAAAATCCATATAAATTGTTATAAAACTATGATCATGGTTCAGACATTTGTTTTTGCAATTAACAGCCAAAGATTTTCAGTTTTTATGGTCGTTACGGAAACGTTTAAAAAAAATGGAAAATTGGGGTCGTGGTTTAGACTTTGGTTGTGCAGTCTATTCAATGACAACCAGGTTGTCTGCTGCCTTTATCACTATCTGTCTCCAGTCTATAAAAAAAAATGGCTGAGGGACTCAACATTTTGACCATATCATCTCTACACTGGCTGAATTATATGTTTTGACCGAGTTATTTAAGTTTTGGCAAAACTAAAAATTATATATATATATATATATATATATTTTTTATTTGAAGTCCCAAGTTATTTTCCACTTGTTGTTTCTTTGTATTAGTATATGTTATATGTATTTACCAAATGTGTGGAATGCTAGAATGTTGCACCAAATAAGACAGAAGTTCATTTCGTATCACCCTCTTCCCTTAATTCCAACAAATATAGCCTGACTACATATTAGCCACATATTCTGATTATCAAGATTAGGATTTCTATGTAAATACATGTTTGTTCTACATTAGTTAAAATTTTCTTTTATATTTAGTAATTAGAGTGGTTTAAGACATTTGTTTTTACATATTTCAAGGTATAGTACATACTTCAGAAAAATCACTTATCTTTATATAACTGAACATTTTATTTTAAATATGTTCTGTATTTTTCAAAGTTATTCTTGTTCGATAAAAATTGTTATAAATCCAATTTATTAGGATTTGTATTTCAAAGCTGGATTCTTGATTTCTATGGATGAGCATTCTTTTCTTTATAGTGAGCCTTGTCTTTGGTATTGTCAATCAACCCCTTGTGACGTTAGAATTTCTTATACTTGACCACAATATGTCTAGTCCAAGCAAATAGGGTTCCAAGATTTAGATTAACATGTTCTATTTGATTTCAATAGTTCACAAACTATCAAGAGTCACGTATGAGCTTCAAGTGATCCTAGTGTGGATTTATATTTGTTCATTCAGTATGAGTCAACAATTGACTATTACAAAGATATATACCAACTAGATAGCATAACTGTCACAGGATTGATGATCGGGGCACGAGGTACTATACCAGGATTCTTAGCCAAATTTTGGAATTCCTTAGATTTGGACAGGGTGTATCTTTCTAGAATTGCCATCACTGCCATTAGAGGATCAATTTCAATTTTAAGAAACCATATTTACAAAATTACTTTATAGTATGTTCAATGTATGTATATAGTTCAATTAGGCCTACAAGTTGAATTTTTAAAAAAAAATATATTTACAAAATGTATTTCATCAATTACAAAAATTAATTGTCTGTATCACTTTGTCCTTGAGGCAATCCTCTAATGAGGAAAGTTTTATATAATAAAAAATAGTCAAAATGCCACCAGAATAAATTAAAGTGATTTTCTGAATGAAGCACTATCAATAAATAGTTTTGCACCATTTATACAAAAAGTTTTAGTGCATATTTTGAGAATATTTAGTCCATATGTATGTACAGCCTTTGAAAGAATTAATGGCACGCATATAATTTTTAAGTTAGATATTAACACAGTTTAAATTAATCAAACACATTTTGCATTAGTTGTGGAAGTAATCTTGTTATGCATTGTGTTTTGTAAGCAAAGTAATGACATCTTACAATCGTTTTGAATTTTTTATATATGATGTTTCCTTTAATTAATTAATTTCCCCATATACATATGTATATACACACACAGACAAATTTATTTATTTAATGAAGCCTGGTAATGTATAGAGATTACGAAAATTAACAAAGTTATTAAAAAAAATTCTTCCTGACCAGGACCAAACTTGGGCCCACATCGTCGCAAGAGAGCATCTTACCGACTGCTCCACTGAAGCAAACAATACGAATACTGCATGAAGAAAGACTTACTCCATCTGATCTGAACTCAAAGGAGACAGCACACACAACAACATATTGGTGTGAATCGCTCTTCAAAACTTTTAACTTGACATCATCAAGAGTTGTGCCAACAATTTTTAAAAGACTGTACAAAATTTAGCTATTTTTTTTGTGACACATAAATCCTAGCCCTGTTAATTATAATCAATTTAAAGCAAATAAAAATCCATCAACTTGAAGTGCAGTTAGAACAAACAACCTTCAAATCTGGATAAATCATATTTGAAGAGAAAAATTATACGCTCAGACCGGGACTTGAACCCGGAACCCTTAGTTTTCTAGTCCAAGTGCTCTACCATTTGAGCTACCTGAGGCAAAGTACCGATCTAAACGCAAATCTTTCTCTATATATGTTGTAATTCCTGCCCACCAAATGCTTTGAAGCCTTTGCTTCTATCTTTTTGCAAATGGTGGCTCCTATATTAAGAAGACATATTTGGGAATTATACATTACATTATAAATGCCAGTACGGCTTTTTTCGATGTTCTTATCATTAATTTCATACATCTCAATGATGGATAAATCATATTTGAAGAGAAAAATTATACGCTCAGACCGGGACTTGAACCCGGGACCCTTGGTTTTCTAGTCCAAGTGCTCTACCATTTGAGCTACCTGAGCAAGTACCGATCTAAACGCAAATCTTTCTCTATATACGTTGTAATTCCCACCCACCAAATAATAACATCGAAAAAAGCCGTACTGGCATTTATAATATAATGTATAATTCCCAAATATGTCTTCTTAATATAGGAGCCGCCATTTGCTAAGATAGAAGCAAAGGCTTCAAAGCATTTGGTGGGCGGGAATTACAACGTATATAGAGAAAGATTTGCGTTTAGATCGGTACTTGCTCAGGTAGCTCAAATGGTAGAGCACTTGGACTAGAAAACCAAGGGTCCCGGGTTCAAGTCCCGGTCTGAACGTATAATTTTTCTCTTCAAATATGATTTATCCATCATTGAGATGTATGAAATTAATAATAAGAACATCGAACCTTCAAATCTATTGAAGAAGATTACCACTAAGTTATATAGACCAATGTATGCTACAATTACAGCCAACACAAATAGAAATGATAGAAGTACGGGCATAATTATTCCTTTTATTCAGTACATGTTTTGTACAGTACAATAGCATTGGCATCAGGAAGTGATTTTTTGTAAAAAATAAATGTTTATGATAAGTTCATTTTAAACAATAATAAAGTAAAAAGAATTCTGGACAATATAATCAGCAACAAATTATAAAAATACATGACAATATAACAAGTTAGTTTCAATGAGTCTTTATAGTTACAGTAACATTTTCTAATTCATTTTGGAGTTTTTAATATTTGTATAAATACATAATTAGAAATCATTCCATATTCTGCAATACAGATATATTTCCTAAATTAAAAAAAAAATAATAAATGGCAAGATTAATATTCTATAACTTATAATTAATGAATAAGTTATTATCACAATCTAGTTTTCTTACAAAACAAAACAAAACAAATTTTAAATTTTTAAAACAATGTAAAATAAAAAAAAATACTATTACGAGTTATTATTCTGGCAGAAATCACTAAGTCTACAATTGTGTTTTTTAGATAAATGTCCTAATGATTTTTAAGTTAAAGTTTAATCTGAAATTATACAATATTAACACAATAAAGTTACAGTAGAGCCACGGTTTCCCAAGCCCCGTATAACCGAGTTCTGGATAACTGAGGCATTAAAAAAAAATTTTACAGGGTAGAAGCGTTTGGATAAAGTACCACGGAAAGGCCATCGAGTATCTGGAGCGACAGTAAGAGAGAAGAGTCGTCACTTATATTGAACTTTTATACGAAAAAAATCACTATGAGTTTAATTTGAAATATTTCTTGTCTTGTATGCCCATGTTTCCCTTAACAGAGATTTAGGCGCTCCCCCCTACAGGGAGAGATGAGGTATAAAATATTTTAATTCAAATCATTAGAGACAATTTCAACAGATCTACTGATATGTTGATTGCATGGAACAGCAGCAAAGAAGCAAGCAGGTTCCATCAAACACGTATGGACTTTTTGAAGAAATTACTTTTTCAACTGGGATATGTATTATATGTACTGTATGTCTTTTATTTCACAATACAGCAGATACCTTTTTTTCTTTCACATCTTTGACCAAGTTTTTATTAATTTCACCAGTTTACTCTCCCAACTTTTGACAGAGTCTGTGTTATCCGAGTTTTCGATTTTCCGAGGTACTCTTGGAACACATTACCTCGGATAATCGAGACTCTACTGTACATTTAATCCTGTGATGTATGTCAAGGAGAATGTGGACCCTGTGGATTTTCACTGACCATGGAGAAATGACATTTACCACCAAAATATTATAAATTTAACACATTGCCAAGTTTAAAACTCTGAAATGACCAAAAGTGGAGTTAATTATGTTGACCTCTGATGCCTCATATATATCATATAGCTGGACATAGTGAGTTCTGCCATGACAATATGACAAGCTGGGATCCAACTGTACAAACCCAATCATTCCCTGTATAATCTACTTCCCTCACATCATAGTTAATGTTGTTCTCCCACTTCTTTCTTGGTCTACCAACTGGGCGTTTTCCCTACAAGAAGCTTCCATGCACATCTTTCATTTCCCATTCATGCCACATGTCCTGCCCATTGCAGTCTACAAATATTTAAACATATTTATCGTATTACATATTTCACATGAAAGTAACATCCATGCCAAATACTAGTTAATTAAATACATTATATGAGATTATAAATTATAATTTTACATTAAATAGTACATTTTAAAGTGAAATTTGACAATTAGACTACTTAATGCTTAGGTTATATATTTCAGTTTTAAACTGTCGGGGTGATCTGTTTTTTTGCTTTCATTCCAATTGATTGGTTCTTGCCTAAAGTCTTATTTTTACAAAGAAGTGAGGGATTATGGAATTTTCTGAAGGTTTGCTTCTATCTCTTATTCCAGTATTTGTAAATATGCTGTAAAACACATTTTCTTTTAGTTTATTATGTAAGTTACTCTTCTAGAAAAGGAGTTGACAGTTGTGAATTTGGCTCCAATCACAAGTTATTTATCTGATGGAAACTAACCTAGCTACCAAAAAATGGATACATATCTTGTAAGTGTAATGTTGAATGATTTAAAGCTAAGTGACATAATTTAAATATACAGCTTGTGTCAAATTAATATAGGAGTATTAAAAAGGGCTTTACAAGCTTACAGATATTTATGAAACAAATTACAGAAATAGAAAAATAGTTGAGAGGTCATTTTAAAGTAAAAAAAATATCAAATTCCCACCATACAGTTATTTTGGGTTGATGTGACTTCTATATGATACAGCAGATGTCGAATCTAAAGTTAATCTCTTCCCACACATGAGCCTGTACATTAGGACTCACTATTTTGTTCGTAAATATTCTAGTGCTGTTGGTATTTAAATAAGATACTGTGGTACTATGCAAGTCAAAATTTGATGTGTTTTGCTTTAAAAATGACCATTTTTGTAATACATTACAATAAATTTCTCTAAGCTTGTAAAATTGTAAAGTCCTTTTTTGATATACAATATATTTTCGAAACAAGTTGATTTCCATATCTCTCTCTCTCTCTCTCTCTATATATATATATATATATATATATATATATATATCGGTAGTAATTCTGCCCGAAGGCAGGTCCTTCACTGCAATCATAGCATTTTCATGCTATGCTTGCAGCTTTACGGGAATTTTAGGTGTGGTAGCTTCCCGTTGCTTTCCACACTGGTGAAGGATGATGATGGCCATATATATATATATATAAATATATGTAATTTGAATAATGCTATCTCCAGCTGTTTTTTAGTTCAATTGAATGAACAATTCAGATAGGTAATATTTAGGTTATGTTACATGTGAATTCAACTTTGCCAATAATATATGCTAGACAAAAACTGACAAATAAAAGGTTAGTGTGATTTGTGTTTTTTTTTAAGTTTAAGATTAATCAATATTTAAAATTAATTGAAATTTGACCTAAATGGTTGGTGTGAATTGTTTGGGTCAACTTTTTTTAACTCTAATAATGGGTTATCATTGTTTTATCATGTAAAGGTTCTCCTGATATTTAATAATTCCAAAGTATTCTTAAATTAATGAGTCATTTTTTAACATCTTACCTCATATTTTATGTTTCTTCAAACACAGGAACTAGTTTTCGAGAGAAGGATCTCTCTCATTTTCAACATAAAATAGGAGGTAAGATGTTAAAAAATGACTCATTCATTTACGAATTAAGAACCTCATAATGTTATTTCCCATATTTAACTATCAACCAAAGTATTCTCCTTGAAAATGTTACCATAACAATAGACAAACATTCATAAAAACAAACCCTGAATTGTTCTAAAAAAGCAACTGGAGGTAGTATTATTCAGATTATCCATACATATATGTGAATATAGGGTGTTTGGAAATTGCCATTACAACCTTGTCTGGAGAATTACCATTTTCATGTTCCATGTACAGTAAGTTCACATTAAGTATTTAAATCTCCTGTATCTGCTGGGGTTAAATCATGGTAATTTAATGATTTATGGCTCAATTAATTACATTTACACACCCAACAGTCATAGACTTTGTGACAATGTGCGATGTTAAGGAAAAAATAAAAGTTCACTTTGTCACTGTAAGAATAATTGTTTATACGTAATTAAACTAACGAAACGTCTCTACTATACTGTACTTAACATTATTGTTATTTATGAAAATACAATAGGAAGTAACATTATGAGGTTGAACTTAAGTTTGGTCTGCCGTCATCTTACCTCATGTTTCGTTGTTTCAAAGCAAACTCTCCATACCAATTGAAGATGGAGCAATGAAGTTTTGAAACGTCTTACAAGAAAAAACAAGCAAATATGAAGTAAGATGACAGCAGACCAAATTTCATTATTTATTGTGGTTAGTACTTGACCATTACAACAGCAGTTTGATATGATGACCAGAAAGCTCATTGTACACATTGTATCTGCGAATAATGTTCTGGTGTACTTACTCCATCTTATTCTTACAGTGACAAAGTGGAGTTTCTTCATTAACATTCACCTTTGCCATGAAATCAGTGAATGTTGAGTTGTATAAATGTAATTGAGTCATAAATCATTAAATTGTTATCAGTTTAATCAAAATTAAAGTGGGAAGTAACACTAAGAGGTATTTTTCAATTTATAAATGAGTTGGAGAAAATGTTTTTATATCTCACCTCATAAAGTTCCAAGTTTTCATGATACTGGTTTCAAAGGTCATTTCACCTTCATCTTCAGTTAAACTCCAACTGTCAATTTATCAGACATGAGAGATTTAAACACTTAATGCTAATTTGTTGTATCTGTAGCACGAAAACACTATGTTTCCGGAAGAAAGGTTCCTATTCAAAACATTACCCTCTACAAGTCCTAGAAGTTTTGTAATTAGAATATCTGAACAATAAGAATTAAATTAATGTTTTTTATTACATCACCTCATATCCTTTTTCTTCTAGACTGCAGTTTTGGAGCTTATCTCCATCTTCAGTAGCCTCTAATTGACCAGTGTTACGTCGTTTCTTGGCAGTTTTCTTCTTACTTCTATCGGTGGACCAATGAACCTCTGGATCAGGTCAAAATTTGAGGGAGTTTCAAAATTCATGAGTTTATCTTTCTTGTTTTTTTGGATGTGGATTTTTTCCCAGACTGTGAGTTCTTTCTGTTTATCTGTGTGTTTGATTAGGCTAGCTTTTGTATCGATTAAATGTTTTTCATGGGCTGCTACAGCTGACTTGTCCACTTCACCCTTCTTTACATGAAAAACATATAATCGATACAAAAGCTAGCCTAATCAAACACACAGATAAACAGGAAGAACTCACGGTCTGGGAAAAAATCCACATCCAGAAAAACAAGAAAGATAAACTCATGAATTTTGAAACTCCCTGAAATTTTGACCTGATCCAGAGGTTCATCGGTCCACCGATAGAAGTAAGAAGAAAACCGCTAAGAAACGACATAACACCGGTCGACCAGATGCTACTGACGATGGAGATAAGCTCCAAAACTACAGTCTAGAAGAAAAAGGATATGAGGTGAGGTAATAAAAACATGAATTTAATTCTTAAATTAAACCTCATAGTGTTTTTCCCCTGGTAAAGTTAAATAAACCCTGTATATATATTTATTTACATATTTTAAGGTCTTTTGTTACATATTTGTGCATGTATTTTGAGGAAAATACTACATAAAAATCCAGACAGTAATAACATTAACTGGTTAATGACCAGCCAAAAAATCAAATGAAAAGTTAACAGCTTCTCCGATGAATTTCAATGATTATGCCTCATATGTTTGCTTCCCAACATTAATTTACTGATAGCCTATTTACATAACACACTATGCATTTATTTATACATAATATTTTGCTTTTTCTTCCAGTGGTGAAATCGTCCTTTTATTCCCACAAACATTTTTTAAAAGTTTTTTTAGCTTTCTGTCACATCAGGGTACCGTCAAAACATGAACGTTTTGTTCAGAAACATTTGTGAACTGGAGTCTTAAAACTCTTTGAACATTATTTTTAAAGAAAAAATAATGCTCAAACGGGAATTGAACCCTGGATCTCTGACTCTGTACGTCAGCATGTAATCCATTACATCATTCAAGACCGGATACAACTGCTAAATTTTCTTTCCACTTACATTCAAAGGGAGATAGCTCTAGCTGTTAACAATGCCATCAGACGACTTGTATTCAAAGTATTTTTAACGAGAATTTGACATTTACCTTTAAGCAGTAAAATTTAATATTATGATGTTATATTTAGTTTAACATATTCCAGTCCTGGACAGATTAATTTTTTTAAAAGAAAATTAACGTTTGAACTTGGGAATCGAATCCTAGACCCTGCTCTGTATGTCAACGTGTAATCCATATACATTCGAGACCCAATTGGGTCTCCGAATGGTA